>JAYMTC010000260.1:0-13182 GCA_036897605.1 Melianthus villosus
TATATATATATAAATCTTTTTTTTTTTTGCATGAAGCTTGACACATAATCATCCGTCTTATTTTGAGACGGACACAACGTAAATATTTAACCCAGTAATGGTGCCTTGAAGTAATACATGAGAAATTAGGGTTCATTGTAGCAACGGTGGTTTGAACCTTGACCTCATAGTCATCTCATGCAATAATTCCATGTTTAAATAACCGTTTCTACTGCATGAACTCATAGTATATATGATTGATATATTTTAATATTCATCAACTGTCCAGGGATTCATAAAGACCCAACAGATTTGGTTTATCTCCTGGTACAATCAGATTTATATGATCTGGCATTTACAATTCTTCTAAAATTCTGGAAGTGTTCGGCATTGAAGAGGTATAGTTTTAGCACTTCCTTAATACAAGTTCGTAGTAATCATTTGATTCAATGATGTTAACCTGTTATGACTTCTTGCTGTTCAGGGAACTTGAAAAAGTTTTCTCTGCTATGTCACTGAAATGCTGTCCATATCAAGGAGATTCTGCATTGCTTAGGTAAAATATGTGTGATACTGTCCTCTATTTCTTCACACTTTGTAATATTTTGTGGACTTGCAGTTATTTCTTATTTATATAGAGCCTGTAAACTTTCAGGAACAATTCCAAGAGGCAGGGTCTTTTGTTGACATCATCAAGTGATGACGTAGTTCTTCATGGCTCACCTGATATGGCTCCTATAATTCAACAATCTAATGGGAAAAGCCAATGGGAATTGCTTGAGTTTTATCTTGTTTGTATCTCTTTCACTTTAACTTGATTTAATCTTCCTGTTTTCACTCAAAATATTCTTAGACTTTATATGCTTAACTTCCTTTGGGTTTCTCCTTTTCATTAGCTTCCACTGTGAATGTTCTTCATTCCTTGTAATTAGCATTTGACTATCTATTTGATTTTTTAAAATCAATGTACTGCCGATTTCTGAACTAATTTTTTATTTTTTTTTACTTTGTGATTGCGAAAAGGCTCTGGACTTAAAAGACAGGCTGTACACATTGTCACTTGAATGACACTCCACTTGCATTAGTGTTATACACACTTCTAAATTGTCAGAGTCACATTGATTGTCCAGGATATGTAGCAAGTCACTACTGTTCAAATTTTAGAATGTAAAACCATTGTGGACCATAAACAACCATACATATGTAGCCTTTCACTTTTTCCCCTTCCTTCAACTTCTCTCCATCCGTATATTAGTTATTTATTTTCCTCAGTAAAACTTTCAGGAGAAATACGAACATTTTGATGCTAGATTACCAGTCATTGTTGCTGCAAGCTTACTAAATGCGAATCCTCTGATTGAATTGCCTCTTTGGCTGGTTAAGAAGTTCAAGGTTAGTTTCCAGCCTTACTAGATATTATCTGTGGATCTCAAGTGAAGAAATATTTATGTTGAAATCTTATGCAATTGTTTGTCGTCTTAAATGCTTTTTACCTATTATATTATTTTTCCTTGAGGAAGAGGACACTCATTTGATTGGAAGAGGCATGGATAAAATGATAAATAGAGCCAATGCAGTGAGTCTGGGAAAATAGCTGAAAAGTAGAATACTGTGTAGAATACAGTAATGCTTACCATGCATAAACCTATACTCAACACTGAGAGCGGCATATTTTATTTTGCATTTATTTGCTCTGGAATCATTCAATTGAAGGTGACGATCTTTGCCACTTATTTCAGCCTTCCCATTATATAGTTCAAGGTTTACATTTTAGAAGGCTATTATATCCATATGGGCGCAAAACCTACTAGGTTGAACTATTAGTATGGTATCTAGAGTATGAGGATGAGTTCAAACTTCTGATCTTACATCTAAACCCCAATCTTACATGCATATGTTTAGGTACTAATAGTGGGACAACGTGTTCACGTGCAATTTGCCTCAAAGTAAGGCGATTGATTATTGACCCGATGGTTATTCCGGCTTTCAGGGAGAGTGTAGAGTATAATATCCATTGGGCCCGAAACCTACCAGCTTAAACTTTTAGGTCATTGGGTAGTTAAGTGTAAGCAATCATGCTTTGGTTTTATGCAGATTTGATTCTACAGAGAACTTCACGTTACTGTCTCAAATGTTTCTTTCTCAAAGATGGAAATTATGTTTATTCTGGCAAAAATAGGCTATGTTATATAGTGATTATATTTGGCTGTGATGTTGACCGTCCATTAACTTTATCATCATAGATCCAGATATTCTTAATTCATTTTCCATCTTGAAGAGGAATCATCTTCTGCTTCAGCATAGCCACCCTGCCATAGCATTTATTGTTCCTTGTTCGTTACAAGTCCTGAAATGATAACTTTCTATAGTTGGTAATAAGTTGTACTATGTTGAGTATATGGACTTGAAATTGTTTGGTTGGACAATTGGACCTCAAACATTACCTCTCTCAAGCCTTTTGGCACTTTTCTGCTATACTGCTCCACTGTATTTCAATGTAGTTATCTTTCTTATCTATTAAAATTGGATAGATTGTTCAATATGTGCTTGTAAGTTTGTTTTTTATTAGATTGCCATTACTAATGTTTGCTTGTCATTCAATTCCATTCACGTGGACAGGGTGGCCGAAGGGAAAAGGCCTGGAAGATGACTGGCCATGAATCAAATCCTGCATCATTGTTTCAGTTGTACGTTAGTTATGGTCGATATACTGAAGCCACAAATTTGTTGCTGGAGTACATAGAATTGTTTGCAACAATGGTAAATTACACATTCTCTGTCTTTTAAATTCTATCCCTCGGATATCGTTGCTTTGTTTTGGTCTTAGTGAAGCAAAACGAAGTTAGATGATACGTCACTCTCAGATATAATTCTTTTTTCATTCTTATTTTTTTTTTCAACAAATCTTTTGAATATCCAAATGTCATATTTATGTATGATGATGCTCGTTTCAAGAAATTAAATGTCTGAAATGTTGTGTTGTTAAGACTCTCTTTAGAATATTGTGGCAACCAGTCTTCTTTCCACCTCATTCTAGAAAAAAGAGTCTCGAGTTTATAAGACACATTCGTAGTATATTACCTGACAAGAAAGAGAATCTCATCTTTGCTCTAAGCTCTGTCAAGATATGTTCAATATTCTTGATATTATGCGAATCTCTTGTTCTTCAAACAAAATTAGGATAGAACAAGAACCATTTCTCAACATGTTAGATGAATTTCAGGTGTGCTCATTTGTGAATGGAATTCTTACCTATATGAAATGTTGGGTTGGCTCCTATATAGTTCTGTCTTCAATCTCAATCGTTAGTTTGTATGTCCGATTGCTGTGCAACTTCCATCCTAATGAGTTTCATAGTTTTCCAGAACTTATTAGAAAGAATTTACCTTGTTTTAATGCATATGTTCTTAGTGCTGGATGTATGATAAAGAATGCTGTTGTCATTGATCTTCTACAGAGACCAGTGGACATAATAAATAGGAAAATGCCATTTGCCGCATGGTTTCCATACACAACAGTTGAACGCTTGTGGTGCCAACTTGATGAGCTCATCAATTCAGGTCATAACGTTGATCAATGTGAGAAGCTAAAAAGGTTATTACGCGGAGCTTTACAGAGCCATCTCAAACTGGTATGACAGTTTTGAAAATTTCATTATTTTATTTAGTCAACACAATATTTATGAATATTCATCTCTTTCCCTCTGTTATTCCGTCGCATGTATCTTTTCAGCTGAAGGTAGACTCAGATGATGTATTATCATCTGCTGCCACGTAAGAGATTAAATGTTGCTCGAAGATGCTCATTTGCCAAGGTGGTGTAATCCAGCTTTAACCTGTGCGGCGGAAGAACTGAATTAGGGAACAATGGTCAGATTCATCGTTGTGTCTGTTGACCTTGTCTATTTATGAGGGGCTTGCATTGATCACATAGATGTATCTGTTGACCTTGTCTATTTATGAGGGGCATGCATTGATCACATAGGGGAAAAGTTCATGGTATAAATTCATACAACCAGGTTCAGATCCTGTTTGTTTGTTGTTTGTAGTCAACATCTGTCCTTCCCCACCTGGTTGGTTACTCGATTTGTTAATATTCCTTGTAGTGAAACTATTAATGATGTTGTATATACTAACACTTTCATAACCTTTTGACAGGAACATGTTGAATTGAATGTTTCTGGATTTATTAACAATTTCGACCCAAGGATGTCCTCCGTTTTTGAATACTACATACCGAAATCCTACCAAGATTAATGTTTGTAAGAAAATTCTTCCCAATATGTAATATACCTTTTACTGTGCCTTGCATTGCAGCTATAAAAGGATGTTCCATGCGTTTTATGTTACATAAATGAAGTTTAGTAAAGAAAAAAGGTCCAGCGAAATAGAAGAGCTCGCTCCTTCACTAGTCAGATAGTGCCATCAATCTGATTGTCTTGCACTAGTTTCCTCAAGTTCTCGACAATCATAACCAGTTTCGTGTTAAATCTATTTACGAAAAATTTGGGCAGCCATCCTGCCGGATCCAACTGAACAATACGAGGAGACAAGAAACAGTTCAAACGATAATTTAGTTTAGCTTGTCATTGAACACAAGTGGAAATCATCATGAAAAAGGCAAACAAGGTAACCTGAAGAACATAAGTGACAATGCAGGAGTTATCCTCCACTTTCTCTACCACCCACCCTGACTGAAGCAGCAGCCCTCTGATTGCATTATTTTTCGTTGGCTTCAAACCTGCAGCTATCTCTTTTGGCAGTGAAGCAATTGCTACTACCTGAACATCCCATTTCAATTTTCAGTTACCTTATCCATTTCATTCATAGAAGTATTAAATTGCTGGGTATTGCTTTACCAATGTACCATCTTCCATTGTTTCTCGTCTCTCATAGACTACAAATTCTCTATTCCTGAGCATTTTCTTAGAGTCATCTCCAAATCTGAGTCTGATTATGCTCAAGTTATTTTCAAGTTCTTTGATGTACCTCGCTTCCACCAGATTAGGGTCCCATTGCTGCTTCATCGGTTCAACCAAGAACACTACTCAGGTTAATATGGCATTCATGGTTGATGATGCACATAATCTAAAAACTGTGCAGATAGCCAATTCCAATGAAGATGACAACTAGCCAAGGTACAAAAGTGTTCATTTGTACCTTTGGACTGTAACCCAAATCATATGTAACTAATAATATCAGATAGAATGGGAAATGATCACCTTGGCAGCATCAATGACATTAGCAACATTGATGAATTGTTGAGGAGAAACAGATTTGAGGAGCCAGCGGCTGCGGAAAGTGTGGAGTGATTGAGACCTTCTTTTTGATATCTCAACTCCATTTTTAGTAGTAAGAATCTTCCAATCATCGTGGCCATTGCCAAGCTTACTTGAGTCTGAAGCTGATAGAAGTTCCTGTATGCAGTTTTCACTTGCGAAATGCACATATCTCCGCAGAGAATCCTCGCTAATTGACCTTTTTACAATACCATCGTAGATCATATCAGTATTATGGGCCTGAATGGAACAATTAAAGAGCAATAGTAAAAAAAAAAAGTTACCATCCACTGCTAGGTGCTGTACTGCTCATCGCAATTTGCAAATACTTCTTCCCTTAATTAGTAATAAAATGGATAAGGGTGCACATATAAACAAGAGAGAGGGAGAGAAGTGAAGTAGAAAAAAAGAAAGTGGGGAGAATAGAGAAAGAGACGCACATGTAGTACTGCCAGTAGAGGCTCCATGATTAGAACAACACAGTTGATAAAAAAAAGATGCAGCCTCAACTAAAGGTTATGAAAATGGAGCACATGGAGTGTTTAGTGGCCTTGTAAGATTTTTAAAGGGAATAAGAAATAAACAATAACCAAAGCAAAACTTTGGACGACAAAGACACAAACCCAACCGAAACCTTCTATTCAAAGGTCCCCCCTCACGTGCCTTGGCAAACCATGAATTCCCATTGTCACTCCAACCACCATAATTGACAGTCAAATCATCCATCAGGTCCCAATCTCTTCTTACTATTGGCCAAGGTCCTTTTATTGTTCTTGTTATACTAAACTCTCTTCTTCCCCCATGGCAACCCTCTGTTTTTTTGGTCAATTTTTCATTACTTGCAGTTGAAAATTATTCAACTGTCTACATTCAGTCTTAGCAGGAAGGCATTTGTAGTTATGCCTCAAATGTATCTCTTTAATGTTTACATTCTCAGATACTTGTGGAGCCTCCATGCAAAGGGACCGCTTTTGGAGGATTCAGGTAAGATTCTCTTTCAATCGAAGATACTAAATTATAAGAAATGTTGAACAATTAATTTAGTTAATGATGGCTGCCAACTAATACATTTATTTTAACCAAACCATCACAGGATTAGGTACCAACAGAACTAAGATTCTGACATTCTCTAGCATAGGAAGCCTTTCACTTTCAAGCTATGTACAGTTTCCAGGATTGCATCTTCAACTGGAGTAAAGACTAGCCCTAAATCCATTAATCTCTTTGCTGCATCTTTGCATGACGTCAGACCTGGTTGGGTTTCCCCTATAAACCTGCATATAATTCAAGTAAAAAATTGTCGTGCAAGGAATAGAAATATAAATAATAAAGCCAACAATCATTTCTATATCAGACATCTTTTATAATTGGTTTGTTTGAAACAGCAAATCAAGGTTACTGTCTCCTTCCAACTGACATTCATTGCCAAATTCACCATAATTATCTCCTTAAAAACAGACCTCTCTTAGCTGTTAATTTGCAATTAATCAAGGTTTCCTTGGAAAGAACTGATGGGTGCATGACAAAAAATTCATTAATGAATGCATACAATTCGTATGCTAGAATGTTCTAGGCTATTGAAAGAAATAACAGAACTTGTGGGAAGTAGAAAGGGAATTATGGATGACTACATATTTGGAATTCATAGATGTACCGTCACGTATATCACGTACAATTTACTCAAAGAAAAGGGAACAAAACCAACATTAATTTATTCATAAGGTTGACATAGTATAAATAATTGATATCACATGCATTCAGTCAGAAGCAAAGACCAGTAGTAGTTTTCTTCCAAATCAAAACAATATTTATTATGATATGTCACTAGTTATGTGAAGCAGCCGATAAGTATAAATATTTTAATTTTCAGATTCTAAATCATTGATGAGCACACTTTTTATGGGAATTATGTGGTATTCAGTCCTACCCCTTGGGGCTCGAAATTGGAAACCAAGCAGGGGTTGAACCGTTTGGGCAAGGGCTCGAACTCGTGACCTATTGGAAGCAAGGCAAAGGGTTCAACCTCTATCACTATCGATGAGCACATCATATGTGATAAATTGGACATAATGTTATCATAGATGAGAACACATCATCTGTGATAAAATTGGATATATGTTATCATAGATGAGACGTTCAGTAGAACAATCAATCTAGAAAGGCCAGGTAGGGAGCATCTGTTACAAAACACCACAATCAATTTCAATTAAGGCCAGGATATATGAATACTGTAGTTTTCACGGATGGCATGTGCTAGCAATAAAGAGACCATACACAATCCAGCCAATCTTTAATAGATGCTGCGAGTATTGATGCAATCAATTCACATATCTGAAAATTTTCACATCTCTATTTTTCTTTTTCTTCCCTCATTTCAGGTCACTTATGACTAAATTGCTAATACAAGCTGAAGCAACTATACAAGGTCAAAATATAAGCTGAATAAGGAAAATAAGAAAGCTTGGTCGTATGCCATCATTAGAAAACTACACAAGCGGTGCAGATCGCACCTTTGCATTAGGGAACCGCCATATATGAATAATCAGCAAGAAGAGGATTGGGCAACATGACAGAAGGTTAGGCATCAGAAAGTTTCAATTATTAAAAATCAGAATTAAACTATGTCCACTTGTCATCAAATCAACATAAATTAGACTCATTTTGGATCATCAGATTCATTGTAGATTGTGTACAAGATTCCTGGTTCTAACAGAACTTTTATTTTCATCATCCTAACCGTTCTTCTCATTAGCCTCGATACTATATCATATTAGGGCATGAACAAAGAAACTTGTATGGAGCATAAGAGGAACTTAGCAAAATGACAGCAACATATAGTTCTATAGCTAATACAGCTATACATGTATGTGTATATATAGATATATGTGTGTGTATAATAAGTGAGAATTATTAATAACTTGGAATCATGATAAAGCAATGGAAACAATTTGAACTACACACTATGCAGACCTGTGTACTTGAAACTCGGGAACAAGTTTGGACACTTTTTCAGCAAAATCACCAAATTGATAGATTCCATTTGTGCAAAGATATCTACCCGAAGCAGCAGGAGTCTCAAAAACTAAAATTTGTGCTCTGGCTACATCTTTAACATGCACTGCCCCCAACCAGTGATACTCCTGGGTGTCTTTTGATCCCTCTAGCAACTGCTTTAATACGGCACAACTAGCATTCAAAGAAGGCTGTAAGAGTGGGCCTAGACATGTGGCTGTTTGTCCAGCCACAACATCCATTCCATGCTTCTTGGCAAATTCCCATGCTGCTTTCTCTGCCCTTGTCTTCGACACTGGATACCATTTCTGCGAAAGCCAAAAGAAATAGTAGAGAGCATGACAGTCATAGTGGAGGGCAAGTCCATCTTCATATCCCATATGGTAAAAATGCACTTCTAAAAACAGCCTGTTCTAATATTACTGATGGTTTGTACATCTAATTTTCATGTCACAGTTTGAAGAGATTTAGTATGATGAAGAGTAAAAAACTTCTCTTCCCAATGTTAATTTAACTTCCTTCCATGTTATTAACTTCATCCCAGCATTCTGGCACTTCCACTATTATTTATTTGCAAAAGCCTCTATCTTGCCAACCTAAGAGCACTTTTAATAGCCTGAAAGGCATAATCTATGAGAGAGTATCCTGCTTAAATGAACACTTGTACCAGAAATAAGAGCATGAACTACCTAACATATTGTTGAACAACGGATAATCAAGGTTAAAAGATAATTTGCTTTGAAATAGAGGGAAAAAGAATTGACCTGGCGAGAGATGCAGTAGGGAAGATCGGTCCAAGAGGACTCATCGAATGGCTTGTTAGAAGGCCAATTGGGGTTGGGGACGAGAGCAGAGATGGAGGAGGTGAGCAGTACTCGCCTCACCTTGAACCTCCGGGCAGCTTCCAGCACGTTGAGAGTGCCCTGCACTGCCGGCAGCAGAAGCTCCTTCTCAGGATCGGTGGGATCCTCCAGCGTACACAGAGACGCCACGTGGAAGACCCCAGCGCAGCCATCGACAGCCTTGGAGATGGCCTCCGGGTCCAGGAGGTCGGCCTCGAAGACTCGCAGGCGGACGTTAGGAAGAGCGAAGAGATGAGATGAGTCTGAGCCGGGATAGACGGAGGCGTGGATGGTGGTGTAGCCCTCTTCCACGAGGGTTTTCACCAACCAGCTTCCGATGAACCCATTAGCTCCGGTCACGCAAACCGTCTCCTTCACCTTCTCCATCCTCAATTCGATCAGTAGCTAGGTGAGCATTATCTGGTTAAACTTTTGAACCACCAGGCACTCTCTCATTTTTATATACATTTTTAAAATTTTAAAATTAAAAACTGATTAAGATAATATCCAAAAGATAAAGACGCATATCTTAAGTTCATCTTTGCTTGTAGGTTTTGTTTAGTAAATAAATTTCGAAATCAATATAAGAAATTATAAAATGTAAAAATGAATAAAAGTTATATACTATTAATTAATAATTTGAACAGTGATATGATACAAGAAAAATGCAACATGAACAAATATAACTCAACAAAAAAAGATACAAAATTAAATATGATATTTAATTTAATTTAATTTAACATCAAATAGCGACTTGACATGATAAATAAATAATACAACCAACCATCTATTTATTACATTTAAAAATATACTTATTTAACAACATTTATTTGGTCAACAATAAAATAAAACAAACTCATTTTTATATTTTCTCTGTCATTAGGATTTTTCCATTTACTTAAGAGTATCTCTACCACTTTTGGTGCTTAGGTGATGGTTTTTATTCTTTTTATTGATATTTTTATATATCACTGCGACCGCTTAAAAGAAATTATAATGAACGAGGAAAAAAATCATTTTTTTTTCATTTTTCCTCTTAAGAGGTCACTAGCCACGGAACTGTACACCTCGACAAGAGAGAATTGAGACCACGATGAAGAAAATATATGTCCGAGTGACTATTTCTTGTGATCTTTCTAACTAGGTCCCATTTTGAATAAATTTTCACTAGGATTGTCAAATCAACAGACTTACAAGGTAAAAAGTTAGATATCATAGACATGAGAGATTGAAGAAAGGTAAATAATGAACACATCTTGATAGAAGCAAGTGAAAAGACTAAATAAGAGATTATTTGTAGAATGAGGTAGTATAAAGGGTGAATGGTGGGGATAAACCGACAGAGACTCCAATGTATCCATCCCAAAAGAGGATTATGAAGCATGTCTTCTGGAACTGTTAGGGTCTTTTTAACTATTGACCGTTCCATTCCCATTCCCATTTTGCTGGATGTAATCCGCAAGTTAGAGTCCCTACTTATTTCGAGAAATTTTTGTCGAGTGAGTGGGAGGGGTGAAGAGGAAGGTGGGGTTGAAAAATATTTATGATGCTGATTCAAGAGGATGAGATGTGGTTTAGCTTTGAGATGGATGTAAGTGATTGATCCAGTAGTGTAATTTTCATTGCATTTGATAAATCTTTGAAACTCATAAATGTAGATTTTTCTAGACTACTGATGCAGATAAAAATCGATTCTATTTGATCACTTAATCTACGAGAAGTGGAAAAACTCAGTGAGGTTGATGTTGTAACAATCGTCTATCGAGTAACCTGTATCACTTGAAATAAGACAACCGTTAGGAAGTACTGGCGGTGTTGTCGGTGTGGTACCTCCGACGATCAAGTCAGTAAGGGTCACTTAATAACAATTGAGATTGCTAAAACTATTTGAATAAGAATATTGTATGTAAAATTGTGTGTATCTCTACCTTTTTGGCTGTTCGTGAGAGGTTTATATAGTTGACCAAATCTCCTGAATATCGTCCATTTTTCTTTAATTGCGCTATCTCCTCCATTTCCGGTAACTAATTGATCATCCTTATCAATTGGTGGTAACTAACCGATTCACCTTATCTCTTGGGGCAAATTTGTAGGTATTTATAGTTACAAGGCTGGCATTCCGGAATGCTCCTTAATTCTTGCTTTCAAAATAACTGCCTCACATTGACATTACTCGAGCCAACTTAAGGGCTACAGTTTTGTATAATTACCTCTGACGTCCCTTCTTTAACTCGCTAAGGTAAACTGCTCGTCCGCCCCTTCTTAGTATTATGCTGACCACCTAGTTTGCAACTAATTTTCGAACAAACTTAATGTCTAGATGCAGTGGGTTAGGTGCTTTACCTAGTCGGCAGTCATCGGCTTGATGAGTCTCTTATTGGGCCGAGTAGCGACCCTTTATCTAATCGGCAATCTTCGACTTGACTTGATGGGCGATCCTGGCCAACTTCTGGGAACCGATCATGAGTGATCGGTTAACTCCCTATTAGATGCCCCCAAGTCTTGTGCGCTTTTCTGAGGTGCTCAAGGATTTAATGACGTTACCGTTTCGTGCCTCTTGATATCCCTTTCTTCTCTGGCACGTACAGGTGTATGAATTGAAAAGTCATGGTAAAACCAACAGCCCACACGCCAGGTAAGTAACCATTTACATTTCCCTAGCCCGACGTGTGACGCCCCTTCGACAACCTCCTTTTACCGTTTGATTTTCCTCTACATTTATAAAAAAAAAAAAGGGAAACACCCCATTTTCCCCTTTTACGCCTCAACCACAAATCCTTCTCTGCTTCCATTATTGTCAGAGCTCTGCTTTGAATTCAACATTGCTTTCACAAGTAAGTATTCTTCCTTTTGCTTCATAACTCTTAATCATGTCTCAAAACTCTAATCCGTCTGGCTCTCTCCCTTTGGTTCTTCTCTTGCGATTTAACACGAGACTCCTCGTCAGGCCCCTCCCGTCTCCTTGTGCCTCTTCAAGAGAGGGAAAACATGGCTCAAACGATAAATAATCAAGAAAGGGTCTCTAAATGTATCTCAGAAGTGTTCAGCACTCTCTCTAGAGACGAGGCCCAGGAGGAGGTTTTGGAGGCCTATCGCTTGGGTGATCATTGTGTTGTGAAGTGTTCCCCTCGCCGGTCTGCAGATTAAGCTTTGGAAGATGAGCGATGCTTTCATCTCGCCGCATTTCAAGTTGGATTGAGGGCACCCTTTCACCCCTTCGTCCACTCTGTCCTGGGCTGGTTTAACATTTCGTCCTGCCAGGCTGTTCCCAATTTTTAGAGAATTCTGATGGGGTTCATAGCCACTTGTAATTTCTTGAAGATTTCCCCCTCTGTGTGAATTTTTCATTTTTTTTATATTGTGAAGCATATGGGGAGTGCTCCTGAATGGACATACTTGAGAAGTAATAAAAATGTGCTGATGAAAATTCTCTCCAAGAACGCTGATTGGAAACCGTATTACTTCTTCCTTAGTGAGCCTAAATGGACGACCAAGTAGGGTTTCCTCAGGGATATTAGGAAGACTGACATTTATGAAAATCAGCTACCTGAACTATCTGGGGACGAACTGGAGGTAGCCGTCATCTGGAGAGTTTTAACTGGTCCAGGGTCCAGGACCTTAAATCTTCTGAGAAGTTAATGTTCTTTGGTTTAGAAAACCTAGAAATTCCTCTTGGTGACTAACTGCTTTTATTGTATGAACATATATGTTGTTTTCCTAGGAAATTATCTGATTTTCTTTTCCTCTGTGTCCAGCGGTGTTTATGAGCAAAACGCTATAGGAGAAGATTCAGGCTATCGTCGTTGCCAATAAAGCAGCTGCCCACGAGGCTGCCAAACGAAGTGGCAGGACACCGGGGGTCCGGCAGCAGCTCTGCTTATTGGATACCTTCCCCGACTGCTACTCATCCCGCTCCCGTGCTGACTTTTGGGAGATGACGACGAGATTTCTCCTGTTCAATAGGAGGCCCCTGCTGAGATGCCTACTCCTACGGATAGAATGGCTAAGGATGGGCCCGTCCCCTGCCCTGCTAATCACACGGGGAAAGTAACCGCCCCCCGCAATGAAAAG
>JAYMTC010000261.1:0-13178 GCA_036897605.1 Melianthus villosus
ACTTTCCATTTAATTTGAGTTGCCTTTTAATTATATGCAAGCTACCTTTTCATTAAATGCATCCAAGATTGACGGTTTTTAGACCAATTCTGCAGTACTACTAGCACTGAGATTCATCATTGGGAACTGATAGCTTACCAACTACAAAGGAAACAAAAGGGATAGAAGGCAGAAGGAGTTCGAGAGACTCTCGGCCTTTACTTGCTCGGACTTCCTCTCCTCGGCTCTTACCTCTTCGGACTCGGCTCTTCGGCCTATCCGTCTCGATTCGCCTTTCGGCCCACACTGTCTCGACTTAGCTTCTCGGACAGACTTATTCTGGGGAGTGATATTCTCTTCAGCTTCAACCTACAATACCAAGTGAGAGACCAAATGATTCTCAGATTCTAACAGATTCGAGAATAGCCCGTCATCGGCTCAGCCTCAACAAATAAACATGTTAAATAAATAAGGCCAAATCGTTTAGCACAGAATCAGATGTCTACAGGCTAGAGAGAATGTTTAATCCCGTGGGGATCCAGTTTGGAGTACACTTTGGAAAATAAGGGTCCCTAACAGAGTAAAATTACTATGTTGGAAAGTCTTACATAACATTATACAGAGTACTTCAATCCTAATGCAAAGAAAAATTCCAAATGTGGAATCTAAATGTATTCTTTGTGGAGGTCTGTATGAGTCCCTAACACATGTGTTTAAGAACTGTGTTTTCTCATTGAAGTACTGAAAGGAATTAAATCTGAATATAAACCCATGACTATCAGTATAGAATACGATTAGAGGGTGGTTCTATGATATGATGCAAACCCAAAATCAAGTGGATTTACAATTATGGATTTTATTAGTTTGGTCATTATAGAATGAACAGAATGCACTTATACATGGTTCAAAATCCAAGCCAGTCAGAATAATTGTTGGGTTTAACAGGAACTATTTAACATAATATTCCATTAATCAGACATATTCAAGAAACAACAGTGATCAATATCGAAGGGGATTTGACAACTTACCTGATACTAAGACGATTATTTCATGTGATGGAGCTTGGTCTGCTGCCTCACGATTTGGAGGGTTGGGATGGTTTTTGTATATAATTAAAATAAGGAATTTATAGTTTGTATGTCATCATATATCCCTCTAGTTGATCACCCATTATTTATGGAAGCACTGACATCTAGAGAGGGACTTCGACTGAGACTGGAGCTTGGTTTTTGCAATATCTTGCTTCAAACATATTGTCAATAATTGTATCAACATGGAAACAAAAAGAATTAAGGCACTGCTTACTGGACAATTACATAACATAGCTGATTTATCTGGAACAACAATTTACCAGAGTAATGAAGTTATGAGTGGTAAGAACCAAGAACAATAATACAAATTCACTAGCTAAAACCAGACAAAGGGCGAAGTGTACACGAATATGACATGAGGAAATGTGACTATTCTGATCTTAACAAATATATAAATTTACAGAATTCAGACATCGGCAGAAGAAGCTTTAGATTTTTGTGTGACAATGCTGATAAAATGAATAGATGGGTTGCTGATGATTCAATAGGAATTGGACTTTGGTCTTGGAAAATAGTTTGGCCATCGTTAGCCTTTGGACTTATTGTTATATTTAAGTTTTGAAGGCGTTTGTATCTTCATATTTGATATTGTCTTTATATTTATTAATTAAAGCTTTTCAAAAATAAATTAAATTAAATTATTTTAAAAATGATAAAATAGGCATTTTAATGTATATATATTTTATTTGATTTGAGTATATTTAAATATTTTAGCAAAGAAAAAAATGTTAAAGCAAATCCAGCCGTCGATCTTAGAATTTGGACAGCGGTTAAGTCACCTCAACCCTTGCACAAAAACGTAACCTCCCAAATCCAATGGACTGGAGTTGACTCAAAGAAACTCAAAGAAATACAGACACAGATAGCGAGATTGAGAGATTTCCTCATATTTTCCCATCTCAATCGTCTCTGTCCTTTCTCAACCCTTAGATTCAATTGATTTCGTCTCTGTTTCTTCAATTTTTTTAAATTTCCCCTAAAATCCTACCTAATATTTGATGCGATTGATTCAGATTTCCGCGGTGGTTTTGTTGTTTTTGTGAGATTAGGGGAGTCTGTGATGGGATTGGGGAATAGTGAGGATGCTGTTGTTGATGACGGCGATGGTGGAGATTACGGTGGCGGTGGCAAGTCATTTATCGCTTCGCCGGTTTCGTGCTCGATTTGTCTCGAGGTTGTTGCCGATAATGGAGATCGATCATGGGCGAAGCTTCAATGTGGGCATCAATTTCATCTCGGTATGGAAAGGAATTGGAATTTGGGTTTTGAATTCTTAAGATCTATCAGCAATGATGATCGTAATTGTTGTGGTTATGTTGGCTTTTAGGGGTTGCGAAATGTGTGATTATTTGGTAGTTAGTGAAGGTGGCCAAATGATAGAAAAAAATTGTTATAATATGTGGTGGGTAATTGGGGGTATTGGGATACCTTTAGTGAAGCCTGATAGAACATTGGGGGTATTGGGATACCTTTAGTGAAGCCTGATAGAACGATATAGCCACGATAGTACAAATTGTGACTCCCCTCTTTTTTGTAACTTTATCTCACTGGTGCTCTGCCTGGAGCTAACAGAAGGGTTAGTGCATAATTGCTGAGTAGCAAGTCCAAAATCAAGTGACCTGTTGGGTGGTCTGAGGACAACTTTGGTTATAAAATTATAAATTGCTAGTTGAAAATCAAATAACTTGTAGGCATGTTTGCCTGGTTCAAGTTTTCTTATTGTCTATCCTACATTGACATGGGTATCAGTATCGGATATGGGCTATGTTAAACAATCAGGATACTTAGGCTCGGGCAAGAAGTTTCCAAATTTTTTGATACAATTAGAGAGGAGACAACACACAAATCTTAGTATGCTAAAACTTGAGTAATCAAACCATGGTATATGAAATAAAATTAAAAAAATCATTTTTTTTTCTTGAAACTCTG
Organism: Melianthus villosus; assembly: GCA_036897605.1. NCBI lineage: Eukaryota > Viridiplantae > Streptophyta > Magnoliopsida > Geraniales > Francoaceae > Melianthus > Melianthus villosus. The sequence goes on from JAYMTC010000261.1 coordinate 3,000, forward strand.
CAATTCATCTATTTCCTATGCAAATTCATTATTCTTCATCTTATATCTCTACAATTTTTTTTCCTTTTATTCCAAATATTACAAAATAGGGAAGTGTCCAAAAAAGTATCTGAGACATATCTTATGTCTGTACTAGTATCATTTAGATACGAGTATAGTTGTTACAGGCGCATGCCTCGCCTCTAAGGCCTCGGACAATCCAAACAATGCGATTTAATACATTTTCAAAAATCATATATGGATCCTCATTATATCATTTTTACTAGATTTCTTGTTTTCCTTGTCGGATCTCGGTGAGTTGTTGCTGAATCTTACCTTTTATTTTGGTGCTTTCTTTTTACTGAGTTTTCTTTCCATCTTGTGTTATACAGTTTCTTTTTAGTTTTATGTGGTGAACATTTAAACATTTTTTTTTATTGTAGTTCAAAATTTATAATTTCTTTTATACTTAATAATAATATTATAAGACTACTTAGTTTCTTTATAATATTTAAAACTATTTTTTACTTGCTACAATATTTTTTGAGGTGATAATAAATTATTTATCATTTTTAATATTGCTTAATTATTTTTTCATTTTTATCTTTTCTAATAATTATTAGTTATTAATATTATTTTTGCTCATTTTCAAAAGGCACATGACGGGCCTTATGTCATGGCTCTAGAGGGTCTTGTGCCTCGCCCTTACGCCATTGACAATTATGAATACGAGTACCCATGTTTGAATAGAAGAGCCGAAGTAACACAGGTTTATTGTAGAGGAGTTCTGCACATAGGACAGAATTACTTCGACAAAATGGGCAAATGGGAATATGAAACTGAGTGTAGTGACTTGCTATGGTTAGCACAACAGAAATGGGTTTGATTATATAATGAAGAAACCTGTTGGGATATTATCCACAAAAGTGAACTAGTTACAATTGTCTTGTTAAAATTAATTTTGTTTCTCTTGGCATGTGTGAGAAGTTTAAGTTTTATTTACCCCCTCAAGCAAAAAAAACTGATAGCCTATGGTATATCTTGAATCTCTGGTTCCTATTTTGATGTAAAAGTTTCACAAGAACATCTAATTGCATAGCTGGCAGGGTTGTGACGCTACAGTTTCTAATCACTTTTTAAACCACATACACACATAAAACATTTTTGTTTCAATGTTTAATTCTTAAAATAATAATGTCATAATAGGTTGAAACAAATTTACGACTGTGACATGAATGTCATTTTGTTTCTTCTCTTTAAAAATGGTAACTGTTAGGCCCATTCGGTTTTTTTCTTTCTAAGTACATTGTTATCGATCTCGACTTAGCTGATGAGGGCTTAGTTTTGTTTAGTGAGTGTAATTACTTATATGTTCCTTATGATTTTTGCTTTCAAGTTTAACATTTTTATCCTATGTTACTAGATTTACAAGCTTCTTTGGAAATGTGGTTTAACTATGTTTGTTGTACCCTACGAACTTTTACTTCGTATGATCCTTCTGATTTGTTTTTGTTGCTCAAAATAGTTCTTTCTTATGCTTTTGCTTGTTTCTTCGTTATCTCTTTAGATTGCATTGGTTCAGCCTTCAACGTAAAGGGTTCAATGCAATGCCCTAACTGTCGGAAAATTGAGAAAGGCCAATGGCTTTATGCAAATGGATGTCGATCATTTCCAGAATTTAGCATGGAAGATTGGAACCGTGATGATGATCTTTATGATCTAAGTTATTCTGAAATGGTAAAGAGAGCTTCAGCAGAATTCACATTTATTCAGTTTTTTTACTTTTCCAACGAATTAATGACATTATCTTGTACTTAATGTTTTCTGTAGTTTTGTCTATAATTTCAACTTATCTTTTAATATACACTCATTCTGAAAAATTAAAATATTAATATTAACATTCAACAAAATCTGAAGTTTATAGAATTGGTTCTGATGATGTGTCCCTTCCTTCCCCAAAAGTTTATATCTAAATTATTGATACAATAGCTAATTGAAGCACTGCATCATTGCTTACCAGCGAGGACTTTGATAACCTCACACTCTCTGTGCTTCCCTTACCTACTTGTTAATTTATCTCTGCAACAAGGCTTAAAAAAAATTAGAAACCAGGGACATGATAGTGCTCATTAGTCATATTCCACTGCAAGCTTCCGTAGATTGGTAAGTATTACATTTAGTTTGAGCTTCACAATTCCTTGTACAGGAGAGAAGTCCTAACAGACACCAACTTCCAGATTCCATCTTTTAGGTCAATCTGAGGATAACAATGGAAATTTACACTTCATTTTCTAATATAAGATTTGTGAATGCTAATTAGCGTTGCATGCTGAAGAATATTGATTGGTTGTAGAAACAAATTATGACACCCTTTAGAAAGCTAGATAAAAAATTGATATATACAGCTGAGAGTTATTAATTTGTAATTCATGCTTCCAATTTTTTGCACGTATATAGTAACTTTCGTATGTTGTTTCTACTTATCGTGATTTGACATGATGATTTTAGACCATGTTATTGTTTGGCTGTGTATGTGTGTTGGGGAGGGATGGAGAGGGGTGATTGGCACTAATGGCTGAGAGAATCATGTTGAGAAAGTAATTTGAACAATGTTGCGAAGGTGTTTCACTTTTATATTTGTCCTTATTTATTTTTCCTTGAATAATGGTCCTAAAAATGTGTACTTGTGGTGTTGGTTAAATGCTGGCTAAACATTGGCAAATGTTTATGAAATAGTGCTGAACGTTACTTGCCAACTGAGTTTTCCTTTGTTTCTGATTTTTTGTAGTCTTTGGGATTTCACTGGTGTCCTTATCAGTTAGGACGACTTCCAGCATCTTTTGAGTAAGCATCTTTTGATTCTTTTATCCTTTTATATCAAATTGTGGTTTTTCGATATTTATAAAATACATGAGTTAATAGAAAGGAAGAGAAATTAACTCTGAAAGAAGAAAAGGTCTTTGTTTTAGAGTTGTCTATGGCGAGATCCATCTGGAGCCCTGAAACCAGTCACATGCCTTTCAATGGAGGTGCAAAAATAAAATTAATTATTATTAGCGAAGTTAAAATAGCAAAATAAATAATTAATATAAAAAATGACAAAAAAATGGTTTTTACTTTGTTAAATAACCATCTTTACTATAAGCTCGAACTGATAGTAGAAAGAGATCTAATTGATATATTTCAACACTCTCTTTCACACGAAAGCGTGGCCCATAATCAACTGTCTTACATCGAGGCAGGCAACACGCGAATACATGACCCAATAATGGTCATTCACAAATGCATGATAAATTGGGAGAAAGTGCAGTCGCGGAGGTTTCAACTCTTGACATGTTGCTCTGATACCATATTAAAAAATAACGAACTCTACTAAAAACTTGAACTGATAGTACAATGAGATCTAATTGATATATTTCAACATACTTTAAACATAAATTGAAATATCGTGATTCCGTTTTGCAAAATTGGTATCCAAGTGTCAAAAATTTGCAATCTAGTTTTTGAAATGATAAATTGTGAAATTGTAAAATATGTAGAACTTAATCAAAATAAATGAATTGCAGTGACAAACCAAATTTACAAATTTTCAATTTTTCGGTACTAAATATGTGAACTAAGAAGTTCAAATACCACTTTTGCGAAAAAAATATTGTGCGAAAATATATTATAAAGACATTATAAACACTAGTATCTTGCCCAAGCAATGATAAATCATTAATAGTATATAAATATATCATAATAAAAAAAATATTATGGAAGGTTCTTATCAATAAATCATGAAAGTGTATATAATGTGGGCATAAACCGCAAAATAGTTATCGAATTGCTTTAAATTTAAATTAATTTAATAACATATTTTTTTCCCCGTAGAATTTCCAGTACTATGCTCTTCTCTCCTATTTTTCTTTATTTTTTTACATTTTGTTTTCTCCTACCTCTTCCATTTTTCTTCCTTCTTCTTCGCTTCTCTATTTTCCATTTTTTTCCTCTTATGTTCACTTCCCTCGTTTACATGTATGAAATCCTAATTTTAATATTTTAGATCTTCTTTTAAATGTTCACACTCATCAATACATTCAAAATTTAAATCTAAGAATTTTGACTTATTTACTAATATATATTCTCTTTAGTAGTAGAATATTTAATCAATTTGAGTATTAAAATTTAAAAAAATGTAAAATTTTATTGAGATAAATGTATTTGAAATTGAAATTTTGTGTGATAACCCAAAAAATATAAATATTTGCACACAAAAATTGTATGTTTTGTTATAAATAACATGTATATTTTATTGATTAAAATATATGTTAAATATATTTAAAATTTGAGGGTAAAAGTGATTTAAAAGTTAAAGATTAAATAAATAAGAAAAAAGTAAGATGAACAAAAAAGTGATTAAAATGTTAAAGTAAAATACTATTGAAATCTAAAAGTAATTTGATGTGAAATATTAAAGTAAAATTTAAATAAAATATAGTTTAAATTAGACTACAACTCAAATATAAATTTAAAGTAAAATTATAAAGTTGTTGGTATGTCATCAATGACATTGGTGTGTATTCGATCGTAAATTATTTTGATCTATTTGTGTGTTAAAATTTAAAAAATATTGAATTTTATTGAGATAAATATATTTAAAATTGAAATTTTAAGGGCAAAGGTGATTTGAATGTTAAATATTGAAAGATAGGGAAAAGAAAAATGAAGATAAAAGTAATTAAAATATTAAAGTAAAATTTAATTGTAATTTAAAAAGTAATTTAATATATAATAAAAAAAATAGAAACGAGAAAAATAATTATAAAAGTGATTTTAATTAAAAAATAATAATGTGAGTAGTGATTTTGGAAGAGTAAAAAAGAGAAGAAAAAAAATAGCTTAGAATAATAATATATGGAGATTGAAATTTGAGGGGTAAAAGTGATTTGAATGTTAAAGATTAAAAAGTAAGGAAAAGAAAAATGAAGATAAAAGTTTAAAGTAATTGAAATCTAAAAGGTATTAAAAAATAATAAAAGAGAAAAACAATTAGAAAAGTGATTTGAATTAAAATATAGACATAAGAAAAGAGAAAATCAAAGTAAATGATGGATATGATGTTAATGATTAAAATTAAAAATGAAAACGTAAAGAAAGAGAATAAAGAGGATAATGAAAGAGAAATGATAAATGTGTGAATAGTTACTTTTAAAGAGTAAAAATGAGAAAAAATATTTTAATATATATAGATATATAGGAAAATATTTGAAAATGTTTACTACCATTAACACTGTAGTCTAGTAAAAAAATCAGTTTGGGAAGGAAAAAACCACCCCACGAGATCTTGAGAAGGAAAATATGAAATCTATTAAAGGAAATACTAAATGAAGATTCATATATGATCTTCTCTAAAGGTGCTGTAGTGTGTTCAAAAATTCTAAGGGCTGTGAAGGCACCAATGCGAAGATGTTAGACATCAGAGTTCGCTCGAGTAACATACGACACTATGTTAGAACTCTCTCTCTCTATATATATATATATAACATAGTTCTTAAATGATATCCAGCCCTCACCTAAGCACTCGGTGTCACCAGTGGAGCTTCATCGCTTGAACTTGGTTTAAGGAGGTCAATGTTAATAAGGTTGCTCGAGGCGCTCGACGTCCAAGGCGCTAGCATTAGTATTATTTATATTTGAATTGAATGTTTAAAATTTTTGTGAATTTTGGTTAGTTCTACTATTTTGCAGTTGTTAATATATATGTATTTCTAGAAATTTGTTTCTCTTAATAATAAAATAATAGTGTATGATAGCCAAGTGGGTGGTAGAATATCGTTGACGTTCCAAAGTGCTTCTGCGAACAAAAAAATGGGTCAATAGTATAGTAAATAAAGTAAAATATCGTCTCCACTGGAAAGGAATATCAACCTATATCAATATAAGATTTTTCTTAATATTTCTTAATTAAGAATAGAAGAACAATATTTGAATGAGTTTTGGAAATAATTAAATAAAGAAAGCAATAAACAAATATGAATAATCAATAAACAGATTTTAGAGATTAGAATTTCATCAATTGTCAAACTTATGGTATCGGGTTATATATGGAATGTTACGTACTATAACTAAAATCTATTTCCTTAAAAATATTTATGTGCTTTTTCCTAGGATATCCATAATATATACCTAATTACTACTTGTCAAAGTAATGACAAATATTAATTTGACAATCTCATTAATGTTTTATGACAATTTAAGATGTTGCTAGCATTATCAATCCTACATTAATTAACAACCAATAGAATTGAGTCGACAAATCAAAGTCACATTACTTTACTTCTCTGTTAGGTCCTTTATAAGATAATCAGAGCTAGCAAAAGGTCGTCAATCATTTACTAGTAATTAAGAACAAATTTAAAGATTAATCATCCAAGTCTATCATAACTTATTGAAGTAAAAGGTTGTTAATATCTTACCCGTGAGAATTAAGAACCGTCTAAATAAGCTTGTTAATAAACAAATATTCAACCATAAGTAAGAGTAAAAGACTATATTCTAATTACTCAGGAATTAGTTACTCATAGATGAATAATAAACTTTAGATATTATTAAAAACTATAAGATGAAACCAAATTGGGGAGAAGCAAAGATTGTCGTGCCCTTCGCTTGTAATCTTCTTGGATTACAAATTCCTGAAAAAACAAATCAAAATTAAGCTAGTGATTCTCCCAGGAAAGCTAAACTCCATGGTTAAGGCTCATTTATAACAACGTGAATGACCATAAATCAACATACATTAATTACAAATAATTTGTTTAAAGAAAATTGAATATATGGTAGATCTTTAACTGCATAAAATTTCCAAATTTTGCAAGGGTGTAAAATAACCTGGCAAACAGTTCGGTGGGCTGAGCCGTTACACCTTATTGCCTCGCAACAGGGGTCACGTAACAACCTGACACACGGCCCGGTGGGTCGGGCCATTACAATGTCCCAAAATTCGGCAGTACCCTCTAACGGGCATGTGCATGAGCCCATTTCATATCCTCCTTGAGTCGTTTGGTGTAACAACTCGGTGGGCAGCACAGTGTGCAGGATAGTGTCAGTGTGTTCATTCCTTCGTTCGGTTATTTGTTATTCGCCTTGACGCTTTTATGTCTTGGTCCTTGCGTGTTTTTCCTCTATTTTCTTCATGTTTTTTATTATTTCCTTTAAAATACACAAAAATCAATTAAATAGCAATTATGTAAATCAAGCAAATAAATGAGCGAATTCATATTTGTCTAGTAAAATGTGTGCAATTTATCAAATACGTAGTTGATTTGATAAATGTAAAAAGAGATCGATCAAATAATTGAGGATTTCTTTTGTACTGGTTGCTAGTTGTTATAGTGTTGAAAGTTAAATTCTTCATTTTGTGCGGGAACACCCAGAGTAACTTAGCGCCAGGCGATAAAGAGGCTTGACTCGTTGAGGCCCTAACGCATTTTTCTTTTTTAAAACTGCAGTCAAATATGTTATCATGTATGCTTCACAAAACACAAAAGATATTATTTAATATATTAGATATCTAAGTTCCAAAATCTGAGAAACTAAAAACATAGCATGAGAAAATTAAAATATTAGTATTCATCGAAATCGAAATTATCATCCCCATCATCTTATTCCTTGAAGTTCTCATCACTTGATTTGTAAACTTCCTCTTTTTCTTCATCATTGGAATTTTCCTAAAAGAGACATCAGATCTGTTGCTAGTGGATCTGTAGGAAAAGGAATAAAAAACAACATCTATATATATATATATATATATATTGAAGAAAAATGTAGGCAAAATCATTACTTTTATGAATATTCACTTCTAAAAAAATAAGAAAACAAAGAGAAAAGATTAAAAGAAGCATTTGCTTATGATTTTTCAAAATTGAAAAAAATAGAAGAGAGAAATATGAAGATACGAAGACAAAGTATGTAGAGGGAGGGGATAAGAATCTTCATTCTTCACTAAGAATAAAATCACAAAAATTGAAGAGATACATTTGAGAAGTCACTTGAAGATGATAAGGCAACCAATGTTGGTGAACAAAAGATGAAAATTTAGACCAAAATCTGGCTTGGAGAAGAAGGTTTTGTCCAGTTCGCTCCCATAAGCTGTACATATGTCCCACTTACTCACCTTTTTAAATATTATTTAACCTTTTGCCCCTAATAAAGAAGTTTTACATAGCAAGTGCCTCAACGTCATGAATTAGGCGCCATCTGGTGCTTGCCTTATTATAATCGTCCGCCTTATACCATGTTCAGGAAATAATGCTTGTCTAGTGGCACCGAGTGCCTAGGAAAACACCCAGCTTGCGTTTCACAATGCCATTGCTAAGGCGCCAAAAATACGCGTTGTTGTTATATTGTCTAGCTTTTGGTTGTCTGAAGCACTAGAGTTGTGTCTCCCCTCCCCTTGGTCATGACGCAGAGGCGCACATTTGACAACTATGTATAACTGGTACAAATTAAAAAAAAAAAATCCGAGGTGAATTTAGCATAGACTTATTGGTATTCGATTCTCAAAAATGTTCATTGCATTGTCCTTTTGCCACTTAAACTCTATACATAAGCAATTTGACTATTAGATAATACAATTACTGATGTCAATGATCATTGCTATGAGTATTCGGCTCTGATTGGGTAAGTTTGCCCATTACCGGTATATGACTAAACCTCATACAAAGAGCAACTAGTGTCTGGGGCTGCAACGCATCGGCTGGGAACTCGCTGGTTGGTCAGCGAGTGGAGGTCGAGGATAAGCCGCCCCTCGCGGGGCTGAAGGGAAGGGACAGTGCCCCTGACAGATTTTCTAAGTTGGCTTGGGGCAGTAGCCCTAATCTTCTTTTCTAAATGCAGGTGTTTTATAATTGTAAAAACATATTCTGAAATCCTAATAGTACATCCAATTTCTTTTATGCTTGATTCGTATTTCCTACAATTACCCTTTCCCAAATTGTCAACAATGCCTTGCTTCTTCCTCTCCCTGCCATCTGAGTTGAACTGTTTGGATTCTTGTATTTGATCAGTAATCATAATGATGTGCACTTTGAGTAACCTCCACCTGCCGAAGTTTCATGGTTTATTCATAGATGCTTACTTTATTGACCCTTCATAATCAAATAGTATTTGAACTCAAATTGTCAAAAATTCTTTTTATCCCTCCCACCTGGTATGAACTTATTGGATTCTTGTTTAAGATCAGTTCTCATAGTGTTTGACCTCCATCAGCAGAATTTAAGCGGTTTATTTTGTTGATGCCTACAACAGGCTACATTGTCACCCTTTACAATACACACAATAATAAACAAACAGTATTAGAACTCAGTACACGCAAGTTGAATACGAAATAACAATGCCCACATACCATGTTCACATACCATGGTTGTCACAGGCGCTCGTTTCGCTGCGACATAGCCCAAAACAAGGCAATACTCACCTCTAGCGCTTTGGACAACTCAAGGCAAGGTGGTGTTTTGTAAGGCGCGCGTTTCGTACTCATTTGGTGTGTTCTTACTGAATTCTCTTTCAGGTCTATACAACTTATGTTAACATTTTTTTATTGTACTTTAGTTTAGAACTTATAATTTCTTTTAAACTCCATCAATAATAGTACAATAACTATACTAATTTATTTATAATTTTTGTAATATTTACCAGTATTTGTTTCTTTTATTTACTGCGATATTTTTTTATATTATAATAATTTATATATCATTTTTTATGTTTACTAATAACTATTAATATTCTTTTTGGGATCATTTTGAAAAGGCGTGCGTCATGGCTTTAGAAAGATTTTGCGCCTCAGTGAGCCTTTCGTCATTGACAACTATTACACATACATATCAACGCACTGACACAAACCAAGCATAATTTTTTATTTTTTTTACAATTTGCTGAAGTTCTTTGTGGCACATCCTGTAGCACTGGGTGTGTTTTTTCTTCTTGAGTTCGATAGTGATTACTTCTGTGACATGTTTATGTTTCTTTACCTGACACAGGGAGCAGGAATTTCCATCAACTGCATGTAAGAACTACATTTTTATAATGATTCTCCAGTTTTGTTCTTCTATCTGATGTAAATTCTATGAGGGAAATGCATTATTAAGTATTACTTTGAATGCAGATCATGATCTATTGGGACAACATGCTGTGTTTACCGAACATACAGGTGCATCATCT
>JAYMTC010000262.1:0-13178 GCA_036897605.1 Melianthus villosus
GGATACGAGCCATATCCCAGATTAACGGAACCATGATTTGTGGAGTTTGAGAAATTAAATGAATCACCTTGAGAATGATACGAGGGGAAAGAATCATGCCTAACTGACTCCTGTGGTTTATCATATCTCCTATCACTTGCCACACTCCAATCCATCCTCGTGCTTGGCTTCTCAACTTGATTATGATTCTGTCGACCACCAGGAAAACGTGGCTTTGAGTTTGAATGCCAATTCCCTTCTCTGTCACCATGTTTCTCATAGCTGTAATTTCCCCGATGGTTTCTAATACTTGACGATTGCCTGTCCTTAACTTTCTGCAATGAGGAAGAAATGACAATAAAAATATTTAACTCCACAGTCAAACAGGTAACCTGACAATCCAGTAATAAAAACCAACAGTGAATCAATATGAAAGAAGTGATGACAATCTTACCATTATTTCAACTTAATTTTTATGGGTTCTTGGTTTCTTGACATTAATGGTGTTGAGGCTGCGCATGCTCCTTAAGACGATTTTTCCATTAGGGCAGTAACTTATATTCGAATATATCAAACTTATATTCTCTCATCAATTTCAAAAGATGGAAGTATGTTCTAGGTATTCAAGAGCGGAAATAACCATTGACATATGAGATGGAGATTATGAAAAATATGGGACCTCTGAACTTGGAATTTGGTTACTCTTCCACATGGAGAGAATATATAGAGCACCAGCTTTTTAGAAAGAGGTTTATCTAATTTATGATCATGATATTGCTCATCGCCAAAATGAACTCTGTAAGGATCCCTTTCATGTACATCAAATTGTTGATGACCTGGTATCATATCGATGTAAAAGAACTGCATTTTTACACGGTGAAATATGTTTACACAGAATCCTTTTTGTTTAAACACAAACTAAAAAATTTATTGATTAAGAGCAGAACTGGGTGAGACCAAGTGACATCCAGCCCTAAAAAGTATTTTCCCGCAATTTCCTGGGGTTAGTTAGACCCAAACATATTGACATCCGTTTTTTCTATTTTTCATCGTCTCTCAAAATTTCCTCCAGATATCTCAAAATTTCTCATTTGGATCCTTGAAACATACAAGAAACAATATTTTGTTTCTTGATTATACCTATAAAAAATTTTCCACCCATACCCATTCTAGAGCATGTTTTTTATACCCAAATAATCTAAATCATGATATAGCCATAAGGCGTAGGGACCTTATGTGATCCTATGCATCAGTTCAATTTGATGGGAATTTTCCAACTAAAAAGACTAATGGACGCTCCCCTTTTTATTCCACCTCACTGAATTCTATGACTAGCATGTTCATCAATTTCATCTGACATCAGAAAATATTAGTTGCTCATCTAGACATACAAAACCTTGTATCAATCTTTGGATTCTAGGGTATCATTCCTCACCTCCATTTTGCATTAGCTCGCATTCTAGTCTCATCAATTAGCACAACAAAAAGTAAAGTCATGGTAACTCATCCTTTAAGTTAATATGTATCTTAGATCACTGACGCAACTATAGTTTATTTATAATCCTCATATGCCATTCTCACCCTAGTCATTAATTGTACAGAAAACGAACATCCACGTGTCAGACAATAACTAAACCTACTTGCTGCATAATACCGCTAATTTTCAACTGATTGCGTACATCAAATCTAAATTGAAAGTGAAATGTCAACTAAATGGAGGAGTAACGGCAAGAATGATCATCTTACAGGATTTGGGAGGTAAGTTCCAGTGCCACCACGATATCTAGGGATTTCATCTGCATAATGTTGATAAACACCCATGTTCCTATGTGAATGGGGCTGAAGAGATGAAACAGGTAGGATTTGAGGATTAAAATCCATAAACTGAGTCAATATATTCATGTCCCCAGAAGAGGATCTTCCAGGACCATCCCATGGAAAAGACCCCTGTAGGTACATTGGAGGTACAGCAAAAGGGGAAGGATAAAGCAAGGATCCATGAGATTTACCACTCTGACTAAACCGTCCACGTAGCAGATTCCGCCAATGGCTGGGAAAATCACTGTTCAGAATGTCATACTTCACTTCAGGAGGCTCCGCAGATGGATCAAGGTTCTCAATAACAATCAAGTTGTCAGACTGACTTTTCTGCCGATCATTGAGCCCACCATCATTTTCAATTTGATTTGGGGATGCGTTACCTGTCTCACTGGGAAGATTGGATACCGGGAGCATGGTCAGGAAAGGAAGCGGTGGACCTGTGGGATAAAATGTAAATGGTAATACCCTGTGGTTATCATCTGGTTGCTGCTGTGAAATGGAACCTACTTGCACTGAGGAAACTGGAAGCCCTGAATTTGATCCATCCACTGATGGATTTTCAGAACCAGGTAGTTGAACATGTGCCATTGCTACTGTTCTAGAAACTGCGCTATCCTCAACATAAGTGACAATTTTTTCTCTTGGAACCCACTCCCGGCTGGTGCCATCTGACTGAAAAGAAACAGACTCAACAAGTTCGCCTTCATATTTCCAGTCATTCTTACCTGGCTCATTTACAACAGAAGGATCTATAAAATGACCTGTTTTCCTACCCTGCCTTACCGCTCTTGACTTGGAAGTTTTTAAAAGGGATCCACCCAAGGAATTCTCAGAAGATTCGGTTCTTGAGTTGCCTTTTAAAGACAATGCAGATCTCGAACTGGTTGAAGAGCAAGCATCAGTTCCTCTAACTCTATGATATTGGGAATTGTCAGCATATCGTTCCCTAATCGATCCGCTCTTTTCTGTGATTAATATGTGATCTTTCTGAGAAGAACTCTCAGAGCTACTTGGCCGAGATGACTGTACTGAAGACCCAGCTGAAGTGAACTGATGCCTATCATCTAGATGTTGAGCTTGGAGACTTCCAACATATTGACCACAACTTATCAGGGAATCTGCATTCTTCTCGGTCCAAAAACCATGACCAATGTTCTCTAGGTTAGACTCCCTTGAGAACAAATTATCTTCAACTGGGTCAGAGATTTCTTCTTCATATGAGGCTGATCCTAAACTTGGTATATATTGGGATACTGGCCATGAAACTGAGTTATGATAATAAGGAATGTTTGAGACGCAAGGTAGGTCCACAGAACGGAAATTTGTCATAGGCATCACAGCTAAATTTCTGTGAGCATATCCCAGTGAAGCTAACTGGGATACTGAAAGAGGTGGATAAACTGAAGTTAGATTCACTGGCATCTGAACCTGTGGATTGAAACCAAAACCCCTAGAAGAAGCTACCGTGTTGACAAGATCTTGCTCTTCCGTACGCATCTGCATCAATTCAGAGAAAGGATAGTCTTCTCCATTCCCACCTATAATGGATTCATTTGTATTAATAACAGCACCAATACTCTGACCGGATGAGCTATTCCTTGAAGATAGTGGACCTGAAAATATTACAGGATGGTTCTCCAGAACTTCAGGTCCCATGTTCCTTCTCGTGCTATTATCTGATATTTCCGAAGCATTCTGGCTTGTTCCTGTTTCTGATGCCTTCTTGTCTCTTCCCCTTAATTGAACTTCACTGGTGGTGTCTGTAAGCTCTGGACTAGAAGTTGTCCTTGCAAACCGATATCTGGCTTGTATTTCATTCCCACTGTAATCTGATCTAGTATTTCTCCCCTTATCCATAATTTGGTTCTCATTTAGACTGTCTCTCTGTGAAATCTGAGGATTCTGATAAGAGAACGAAGAACCAGTCAAACTGGAATTGGTACTGGAAACAGCATGCTCATTACCAGTCCTAGACATCTGTTTCAGGAATTGGTTACCATGCTGGGAGGAAATATCATAAGCTGCCTGAGATGCATATGCGCAATCAACCTGATCTGCACAATTACTGGAGTTCTCTTTTGTTGTCTTGCTACTTGCATCATTCCCGTGGCAGTCAGACCCATCACTCTTCATCGACAAACTTTTGAGACAAGGACTAGGTGTATCACGGCGGTGGCCTTTACCATGCCTGTCCAATGTGTTGAAGAAAAACTGGTTGACTTCAGAAATTAAATTCTCTCGTGGGCAATCAAGTAATCTAGCTAATCGTTGTGCCCCAAAAGCAAATGCACTGCGAATCCTAAAGAAGTTACCTGCAGGATAAGACAACACCGTGAATAGAAAACACTCACTACTCAAATGACTTACAACTCCATGTTAGAGATACTAATCCATATAAAATACAAGCCCTAGCATTCAGTACCAAACGACATACTACGGAGACAAGCCAAGCAGAACATAGCAGTCGCTGCTACATTTATGTAAACATGGAGGCTGTTCAAGTATGACTTGATGACAAGCCACTGAACTACTTGTGAATGAACATGGACCTAATTGTTATTTGTGAGAAACTTTGTTATAAACATTTCTGTCGGTGGATATCCTAAAAGGCATCCTTAATCCATATTTTACTATTAATATCCCGTAACCAATTAAACCTACACTTCCACCAGTTTCCAAGGGAACACAGTTTTTGGCTCGAAAGTAATCAATCATTTAAAGCTCTACAAAAAGTAAATTCACATAACAATATATTAACTGCTACTACAAGTTTAAAATACGAAACCGTCAGCCAGAACAAGAAAAGGACAGACCAAGTCATAATTAGTGCCAATCAAAGCTCAACCTATAAGATAACTACACTAAGGCACAAGAAGTTTACTATTTGAACAAGTTTTAACGAGCTCTTTATCAGCTTAACTTTTTCTTTGAGGTTCCTAATATGAGAACAAACTTAAATGACCTATTGGCTGGCAAATTTAACCTTAACTTCACTTCTAGTGTGTGAGCAAGTTGTATCAAACAGCAATAAATAAACAAATAAAGGAAACTTCACTTGTAGCCAAATGCAACAGAATGCTAAGTAACAACCTGTAGTAAATGGCTGAAGTTAAAAGGAAATCACTTCGCTTCTATAATTGGGACCGTTTCAGTAATTAATCATGGACTATTGATATAAATGTTTGCTTAAAATTAACGGTCCATGATTAGTTACGGAACTAAAGAGAGACCCGAAGTAAAAAACAAAATGAAAAATTAATCCAACCAGCTCTGCGGAGACTCTATCTGCTGTAATAATTCAAATAGTAATTACTATTTTATCGTATAAGTATCCAAATACTAACATTTTTCACTGTACACAGAATTGTAAACTGTGTCAAGCTTTTGTACAGCAGCTGCCATAAAAAGTTAATTGGGAATAATGTAAAAATTCTTAGATAAGAAAATTTTAAAAATAAACTAAAAATAAATGCACAGGCTAAATCAGGAATAAATTAGTGTGAGAAATATTTTTTCTAAAAAGTGAAAAATAAGGAACCACTTCTTTTAATGAAATGTATGGATGGATGCCTTCTTTTCAAGAAAATTAGCAGAGAAGTAAACAAACAAAATCACTTAAGTGATAAAACTTTACAAACACTAGAGGTAATTCATGAGTGAAGAAAAAAGGGTATAATCTTGATATAAATCACTGAAAATAATTTCTATTAATTAAGCATAACACCAATTAAGGAATCTTTGTTTTTGCCCATGTATCAGTTCATTGAATTTTTTGACAAGATCCAATTATAGGTGTCCTTTGGGAAAACTAAATATGTTTTCGGTATCATCTAAGTAACTGATATTTTGAGTAATTAAAAGCTAATTAGAAGACAATCTCTTAATCATTCAGACATCATCTTAGCACTTGATGATTCAGACTTATTAATAGCCTATCAAGAGGCGGTATCATACATGAGCTGGTTTATTAACATTTAATCGTACTTAATCGTGCAGTGAACTGATCTACTAAGAGGCACCAAACACTCTAAATCTCCTTTATCATATATTATGCTTCTTAGGTTGATTTGGTTCTTGTCTGTTTCTTTGCTTCGTATTTTCCAATCTATCTTCTTTGCGAAAGTTCGACATCTGGTCTCTCCATTAATCAAAATCAGGTAGCATACCAGACTACTCAACAAAACAAATAATATCAATATTATTAGTTTTGCAATCACAGAGTAAGTTAAGTTCAATAACAAAGTTAAGACATATTTATAGGATTATAATCCATATTTATAGGCTTAGATTGAATCCTAAAAACATAAAATGACTAAAAAGCCCACAAACATTAACTAAATATCAAAATACTTAAAAACCCTAAATAATTATTATTGCATCCCACATCAGAATGTGCACGTGAACCTCTATGTTATCCACAATACTAGGAGATTCGCTCTGGCTGCACTCCAATGAAGACAGCAGAAGTGGATCAATATTCTTTCTCTAAAACAAATTCCGACTAAGATCCGAAAAATTTAGTTGTTAAGACCTCTTCACTAATCACTTTTCAAACACTGCAAATAATTCCAGGCCCTAAGAAGATAGAGTTTACAACTCCAGTTTCATTCATGCCAATAGAGCTGCTTCTTTGATAAGAAAATTAATTGCCGCACATAAAAAGCAGATGACAACAGAAAGTCCACATAAAAAGCAGATGACAACAACTCAACTAACTCACATAAAGAGGTAAGGGAGGCCTGTACAGCACTTAATTGAGAAAGTTATTTAGTTCAGATTCGAACTTGAATACCTTTACTAACACTGCGCCCAAGATTGTTATTTGTACGCAATGGATCGATGACATTAAAATGTTTAGAAACAAATGGCTGCTCTCGATTTTCTAGCCCACCAAGTGGAACGGCATATACAGAACTACAAGCATTAAGAAACAATTTGCTGAGTAATAACTGCCCATCATCCTTTCTCGGAGGCTCTGCTGTAATGTGTACGACCACAAACAGTAGTGTCAATTCTCTCCTAACAATTTAAAAGAAAAGAACAAAAATGCAAGTACAAACCTGTCATCTCAGGGAGAAAACTAATGGGTACTGGACCTGAGAGGCTAACACAAAAATTATCCCAGTCAAATTTACTGAAGAACTCCAGAAAGCGATAAAGCACCTGCATACGTCAAGAAAATATGTTGAAATGCAAAGAAAAGAAAAAATAAAAGTACAAAAGATAACATCAACTTTTACCTCGAGGGGTCCAGCAAAAGAGTTGTTGTAAACATGAAATATATATAAAACCAATGTCTCCAGAGCATATGTTGAAATTAGGCCATGATGTGCACCCAAAATACGACTCTCATAGTAACACCAAGCTTTGATCAAAATGATACTGCGCTTGAATAGATGATTTCTACCTATCAAATTGTCAACCTTCAAGGAAGATTATTTGTCAGAAAAAGATGCAGGAAAGAGATATATTTAGAACAATTTAAACCATATTATATAACTTCTACTGAATTAAAAATTTCACCTCCTCAAGGAAACAAAGAGTGCATAAACCACCAAGCTGATTGAAAGATATGTCAACCACAATGTTCTCTACAAGGCACTTTACTATCTTGACCTGAATGGTAAAATAGAAGTTAAACTATTATATACATCAGTAAGAAAATAAAAATCTTAATGCAGATATGTATAGGGGGGGAGGACAAACTAGGTGTAAAAGTATGATAACTATTTGGGCCCAGTACCGAGTAACTTCAGCTTTTAGGTGAATCGTTTCTCAACTCAAGGGAACTTCTTAAGTTACAGGACGAGGTGTTTTAGCATGTAGAGAATGATCAATCACATCTTCACTATTCCTTTTCAAATTCGTTTTCATGAAATACAAAAAGACTGGGAAAAAGAAACAAAGGTGTATTGTACTTTTGAATATACCAGCCTTCTCAAAACTGGAAGTTGGGAAGAAGTGTCGATTTCTGCAAAATATAGCCCTAGATACCACATAACGTGCCCAGGACAGCCAACAACTAGCTACATCACTAATGCATGCGAGAAACTTCCAAAAACAGCCTTAGTCCTTAATGCAGAACATAAAGCTACTTACTAATTTAATAATGTACATACCATGACTCAAAACAATTTACGACGCAAACAGTAATATTATCATGTTGGAGTCAGCTCATGCCTAACCATTCCAGAAAGGCACAAACTTACCAGATGACAAAACCCTGAAGAAACAGAGCCATTTTACACGAAAAAACACACTGTTCTAAAGACATACCTCTGCCGGGATGTACTGAACCTCATTTACGTTAAACTCAGCATGATCGTTCTTCTCTTCACTCATTAGCATATCTCGTATTTCAGTTGCCCAAGTATCCTTCACACTTAGAATATCACTGAACGCTGTTAAATCAATGTCCCCATCAGGTAGATATGTCTTGAGAGGTACAGATCCAAAGGGGAAAACCTGTGACGTTACAGGAAATATTATCAGAAAATAAAGTGTTCAACATTCAACAAGTTTGGTGCTTTGCTTCTTATGTTTTTTCCATTTTTCAGTAGGTCAATCTGTTAGGTTATTCGTCACTTGCCCACCACTCAATCCATCACAAACATTATGATGTAAAACAGACAGCCATGAAAGCTTTTACTCAAGAAAATTAAAACCAATTCCTCAAAATAATAGAGAAATCAATAATGATATTTTCATGTTCACCATATGCTTAATCCTAGTAGCTAGTTTATTTTACTTTCTAGTTATGCATTCTCCTATGTGTATTTCTCTCTGTCATAAACTTGACCGGGGCAAAATTTTCCCAATATTTGAAATTATCACATGCCCCAAGAAATCAAGTAGCCTATGATTTAATAAGCATCCAAAAATTTTAAGATAAGAAATAAACTTGGAAAAGATAATCAGTGTTTGTATCCACATAATTTAGAGAAGTGATATGGCATCTGTAAGTACATAAATGATACATCTAACATATTTTTTCTATAATATATATTCTATATACATATATATCATGTAAACAGTATATGTTAATGAATTGTGAATCAAATTTACTGAATACATAAAAAGTTTCTGAAATTTAGCGTATTATTATATATGAAAACAAAAACTGAAGATTTTGCGAAAATAAACAAAGTATTGATCCTTCGTGATAGTTTATCATCTCAAATTGCTTAGGCAAAACCCTTATGTCTACAGTCATGAATGTTTGGGACTATATCGTAATAAAAGTTCATTACTATATTACGGAGGAGCGTCAATTAATGTAGTTTAGATCTCCTTCGGTTAACGCTTTGCTTGGTGCAGTAGATAAACATATCATTTGATTGAAACTATTTTGAACTTCAGTAGGTTTAATTATTTGTCATCATAAAGAATCCCATCTTTTGAGCAAGTAATGTAGAATAAGAAGGGAGGTAAACCTTGAGTGAGAAATACATATTTTGTTCAAATGACTGAGCTTAACTAATGATGAAGGAAGAACCTCAGATAGGATCCTTTGTTTTTTTGTAATCGTAACTTCTGGAGCTATCATGTCATCAGTTACAAATCAGTATTTGCCCTAATCTTGAATTTATTCCAAATTTAGTGATAGTAAGATTCACAAGCACTGCATACTCTCCATCTCACTATCCTAAGGAAAAAATAAATCCATACCTGACAAGAGAAGCACTTCTCCATGAGGCGTTGCACATAACTTGCAACAGCTATTCGACGCTCCTCAGAAGGTTGGTTGGGCTGAATACAATAGATGAGCTCTGCAGTTCTCTCTTCAGCCTGTGACCATCTCTCCAGGTCAAGCAGTCGAGCTAGAGATGCTCCTTCATCGGGCAATAGACCATTAGGAGAAAAGCCACTTGGCAAGGCGCAACCCTCATGGCCACCCATGCAATATTCTCTCTTTCTCGGACTGTCTATAAGCAACCTCCTTTCACTATTCAAAGAGAGAGAGTTTAGTATCTGGTAGAACAGATTCTGAAATTGTTAAACAGACATCAGATCAACTAATATCAGCACTAAGGAATAGACATTTAACAAGTTATATATACCTCCTTCAATTCTAATGTGCAAAGGAATATATAATA
Source organism: Melianthus villosus (assembly GCA_036897605.1). Classification (NCBI taxonomy): domain Eukaryota; kingdom Viridiplantae; phylum Streptophyta; class Magnoliopsida; order Geraniales; family Francoaceae; genus Melianthus; species Melianthus villosus. The sequence goes on from JAYMTC010000262.1 coordinate 9,897, forward strand.
TATATGGGGAACTTTAAAGAATGCTCCTAGTGCACTTGTTAATGTTGTAGAAACTTTTGCATCGAAATGTCTAGTTCTTCATTTAAAAGTGAACATGGTGCGTGTTTCGTTATTCTTATACATTTATACAACATTTTGAGCAGCTGATATGCAGAAGAAGTGAATAACCCAATACATTGATATGTGATATCAAAGATGTACAAGTGAATAACCCAATACATTGATATCTGATACTTCTCCAATGCCATGCTGTCTTACACCATAAAATCGTTGCTACAAGGGATGCTTCCATGAGAACATTTCTTTTTTGCTCAGTAAAGGAACTTTGGAAGAATTCTTATAAGAAATGTGAATATATTACTCATTTTAAAATGAGTATTTATGTATTATTTTATTGTTTAAGCATTAGAAAACCTCGAAGGTTTTTTGGGATGATATGTATCATTTACTGATATAAATTTAATTTATTGGTACTTGATAGGGCTTACCAATTCCTTACTTCAAAAGGATTCACAAAAAAATTAATTAAGATTTTCTTTTATGGACTGCAAAATATGGCATCTAGATGGATGCTAAAGATTGCTCGTAGTTCAGTAAAAAAGAAGACTAGAACATTACATCTAAACTCTACATTTGCACAAATTTAAAGTACTAACGAATTAATCAATTTATTTTGTAACAAAATCAAGACATGCAAAAGTTTTTATGCAATTATCGAATCTTGAGTTTAGTATACATCCTGATATATTCCAAATCTCATTTATGTGAACTTGGCTGGACTAATCTTCATATAGTTGCTCATTACTTATCCTATAAAGATTAAGACAGAAATCTTTCCTAGCTTTTCACTCTCAAGAAAATCAAGAAATCATATAATAATAGAATAGTGAAATTTCTAAATCTTCTTTAGTCAGTCTTCTGCCAATAAAACCGATACACCAAGAAAATATCACCAAAGAAAACACATATATACGTTATGCAAGATCATACGCAGATACGGAACCCTAATCTGGTAAACAAACTAAATCGAAACCATAACACCAATCTTGAACCATATTAAGCAACAACATGAATGAATACAGGGATTCGAAATAACCGGTAAAGAAACGAACAACGGATTACGAAACGAAGCGTGTTACGCCGCAATCATTCTGCTCTGGCGCAATTGCAAAGCTGAGATTTGCCGCAGGGAAATTCAGCGGCTGTTGTTGTTGTCGTTATGAATGTTGAGTAAAATTGGAGAAAGTGGGAGAAGGTTTACTGAATGGAGAAATCGGAGAGATTAATTTGGGGGTAATTGAGAGGACTGGGTTGAAATGGGGATGATGGTTGTTGTTTGATGATGACTGTGAAATAGAAATTTGGTTGAAAAAAAAAAAATTGGGGGTGGAGGTTAATTCAAGACTACGCCCATCGTGAATTCGACTTTTAAGTACGCCTGATAGGACTCTTCCGGTGTCCAATTGTTGTTCCTCGGAAATTTTCTCTTTGTTCCAAAATAAAAAAATAAATAAATAACAGTAATCAGTGTTTATAGTATATTTTAATAGCGGCTTAATATATCTGAAAATTTGAATTAATAAGAGTCCACATTTAAATTAATTTTGAATAATATTTAATATTATATCTTGTTATTGTCTCTTTATTAATTCAGACGAATTCAAATGTTAGATTCCGCATTTCAGAATTTAAAAATTAATTTTAGTAAACGATATCCAAATTAAATTGAACTTTCTCTAATAATTCAAAATTTTAATAATTAAAAAATTCTGTGTAATTTATTTAATTTAACTTTTTTTTATTTAAAGTATTCAATAATGAAATTTATCTCTTTCGTCTTAAAAACTCTTCATTCACGAAATGCAATGACAATTATATTGTATTTGATAAAGATTGATTTGGTTATTCAATTTACTTTTGATTATTAAATTTTTAAATAAATATTGTATTCTTTTAGAATAATTTATTTATTTTATGGCACTTATCAATAATTATTTGGTTTATTTTAAATTATTAAATTTTTAATTTAGATCATATTTTTTAATTCGTATAAATGATTCAGAATTTATAAATGAATCTAATAATTATAAAATAAAAATAACCACTCTTTGTAAATCGTACCAATCTAATTCGAAAAAATAAATAATTCAATTGTTTGCACTCCTAATTTAGAGTTAGTGTGCTTTTTTTGGATAACTAGCATCTCCATTTTGAAATACAATTAATTCTATTCAATACCAAAGAAACATAAATATTAAATCCCTTTCAATATATTTAAATACTATTCTTTACTAATTAAACTTTTTCTTTCTCTTACTTCGTATGGATAATACATATTACACTCGTGTTTTTTTTATTAATAAGCTATTTTTTTTATCTAAACCAATGATTTTAATCTTAACTATACTGATAGTTTTCATGACCAATATAAATAAGATGTGATAAATTAATTTTTGATGAATATAAACATTAAAATATAATATTGATAATTATATTTTATTCAAGTTTATTTTGGTAGTTATATAGACAGGTGAAAAATTAAACAACCTATCATTTAGGCTTATTAAGTTTAGTGGTCCTTAAAATTTTATATTTGAATCATTTTGGTTTCTAATAGTCTTTTAGCTTGAAGTTTCATTTAATATTAATCATTTCATTAGCTTAAGTCGATTTTTTTTTGTTAAATGCCTATATAGCACGTGGACCCTTCTCCGCCGTCTTTATATTCATTACTTGTTTGATCTTCTACATTCATTTCTGTGATTCTCTTTATATCAATTAATTATTTGATCTTCTGTATCCATTGTACATGATGAAGAGAAAAGATGATAGAACCATCATCCTCCTCCATCATCTTTATATCTATGAATTGTTTGATCTTCTACGATCATTTCACATGATGAAGAGAAAATATGAGAGAGATGATGGAAGATGACCTACGAATCATGCATATATTCAATAAAAAAATTTGACAACAGACTAACAAAATGACGAATATTATATAAGTATTTAAAATTTGAAAGAAAAAATGATTTATTTAACTTTGAAAAGTTACTGTTCACAATAATGTCTCCTATACTACATAAGAAATGTAAAAAAAATATGAGAAACGTTGGATTGATATTTAAACAATGAGATGATGTTAACGATTCATTCACTTTTCGGCCTTTTGGTTAAGATCGAGTGTAATATTTGTTTTATCAGTTTAATATTTGATACAAGACTAATTGTTCACATGATATCATATATCATTATACCATATATCATATTAAATAAATATAT
>JAYMTC010000263.1:0-13173 GCA_036897605.1 Melianthus villosus
TTCTACTATTAGTTCGAGTTTTTAGTAGAGATGGTTATTTAACATGGTATCAGAATATGGAGTACCTTGAGGTCAAGGGTTCAAATTTCCATTGTTGCAACTTTTCTAATTTCTCAGGCATTCCTGAATGACTATTATTGGGTCATATATTTGCGCTTTTCTCAACAAATATCGAGCAAGTGTTCTTTCTCCCTCAATACTAAATTGTTAATATTTATCTTGAGACTGTGGAAAACATTAAATTGTTAATATTAAAGAATGTGGACTAATTCTCTTAACCGCGTACAATGCATCACCGCATCACCGTCCTTGTATGCTACATATTGTGTCTTGTTTACCCAAATTTAGAAAGTTAAGTTACTGATGCATAGTAGCTGGATAATTTTTAGCAAATTGAAATTATCTGAAATATTAAACCAAGCTGAATTAAAACGAATTGAAGAACAAATCATAAAATTTCAGTTCAACTAATTCGGTTTTGTAGAATCTTCCACCGGTTCAAAACCATGTTGGATGATACATTGAACTAATATTCTGTTTATATGGTTTATTGGGATTTTACTAGCATTGAAGGAAAAATTGGAACCGAACAAAAAACCGAATAGAAGAAAATCTGAATCGAATAAGTCAACTATTGCGAATGTGATACATGGAAAAACACTGTTGACTTTATTATTTGCAAATTCTTTGTAATAGCTCAGAGTCTAGCTAGTTGCCAAGAGTATAGGGCCAAGAGTTCTAATTTTCTATATGATAAGGACAGTGAAATATTCAAAACAGATTACTTTCTGAAATAATTTGTTTTTGCCTTTACTTGGCATGGAGGGAAGTACCTGAACTGATTCTTGTGGACATACAACTTAAAATATTAAAAATAATTATCGACGTGCTTACTTGTTCTTCAGCCTGAAAATTTTGCATCAAATTTAGCAAAGCTAGTTTTTAGGCATTTTTCCCTTTTTTGTAAATTTCATCCTGGTGGTTTGTATTCAATTGTTGTTGCTGTTATTATTGTGACATTGTAACTGAACCCTGAATAAGCTATTCTCCATGATGCAAAATAACTCAGATAGCAAAGTGTATTTTGTTTCTAAACATGTTCTTTCATTTAATTTTTGTAAAGCTTGTTTCTGGTGATGACGATCTTCCGAAGAGGGATGATATTGGAGAAAGAAGGAGAAAGCATGAGCTCCGTGTATTAGCAGGAGCAGGAATTAACTATGGGTATGATAATGATGATGAAGTTGGTAATCCGACAGATAATGAAGATGCTGAAGTTGAGGAAGATGGTGAAGAAGAATCGGAAGATGAATTTTACAAAGAAGTGAGACTACTACGAGAGGAAAAACTTGCTGCGAAATCTGAGAAATATGAAAGGTTGGCCTATCTGCATTTCCCAGTAGTAGAACTACATTCTGAATAATTGGTCTAAGCAATTTTTATTTAATTTAGAGGTTTTTCTATGATATTAGTGTTTCCTTGTTTGCTCCCAGTTTCCTTGTTTGCTCCCAGTTTCCTTGTCCACTTGGATTATGGAGTATATATATATCCCACTTGGATTATTGTCTTTCCCCTTAATGTAAAAAAATGCTATAATTTGCGCTCTCAACCTTCTTTTTAAATGCAGGAAAGTAACAGTCCCATCTTTGCCAGAAACTGTAGATGGGAGACGCAAAATCTCGTATGAGGTACGATATTCACTTGCTGTTTTCCTCTCACACTTAACATGTATACTGAAGATACTTGCTGTTTGCTATCCGATTCTTCAGATAGAGAAGAACCGAGGATTGACTCGTTATCGGAAGAAGCTGACCAAGAATCCAAGGAAGAAGTACAAGGTATCTTTCACGAAAAAACACTCAGCATTTCATTTAGCATCTCCATTTGATAACTTACCCTCGATTCTCTATTAATTTGTAGTTGAAGCACCAGAAAGCAGTTGTTCGTCGCAAAGGTCAGGTACGTGATATCAGGAGGCCTAGTGGTTCTTACGGTGGTGAAACTTCGGGAATCAATGCTGGAATCAGCCGGAGTGTCAGATTCAACAACTAAAAGACCGCCATTTTATCAGTTTTATCTTATGCTAGTGTTTACCTGAAGGCCATTTTAATGCATCAAAATTTTGATATAATGATGTGCTTTTCTATAGTGAAAAAATCAGAGTTTGTAAGGTATCTATTGATTTGTTTTCAACATATACTGTGTATTAACCATAAATGAAGATGATTTTTGTTGAATAATTTTGTCTCTAATAAAAGTTTGAATTTAATCGGTATATATTTCAACTTCACATTGAACCTTACCGTATACTCTAATACCACCATTAATTAACCCACCACTAAAAGTTTGGTACCACTAAAAGTTTGATACCATTAATAGGCTCTACTAAAAATTTGAAATTTTTTTTTTCGTAGAACGTAATTTAATCGTAATATTTTTCAAGTTTTTTTTAAGATTAATCTTATCCGAGTGCTTTGCAAGTATTGTTTAGTCTGATTTATTACTGAATGCAAAGAACGCTAATTTTCAACGTGTGCGCTATAAATTCTGATTCATTTAATTGCACTGGTGGTTGATTATTCTTTTTGTTTTCCTCTCGTCTTGGGATTTTGAAAGCAAGACTATGAGGGCTAAGCTATATTACCACACTTGAGATGGAAGCAAAACTGCTTCAGTTGTGATGATGATTGCATATCATTGTGATGGAAGCAGCTCTGGTTTATGGTTCAAGATCCTTTGCTGACGCTGGAGATGGCTGCATCTCCATTGGGCAAGGAAATTCTGAGCTCACTTGCGGTCCTGCATGTCATGTGATTTCCCGGTCCCTTCTCAAACTCAGGTTTGCATGTGGGGACCTCATTTACACTGCCACTATAGCCAGGAATATGATACATGACACTCAAATAGGACATTGTTTCCAAATTCTGGTTACACAACATAATCAGTTTATGACATTCAATAATGTGCTTACCCTATTTAAACGAAGGTCTTCCTGTTATGTACTACATACACAAAACTAATAAAATTTCACATTTCACAACACTGATGGTCTCCTTCAACTATGTTATATGGTTGAAGAAGCTTTTATACTTGAAACGCAATTGATGAGAGATGGCAAGAGAAGGTCATCATCATCTTTGCAGTTTGCTGATGAAATGCAAGTATATTGATATTGAAAGAACACTGGCGAACAAAAGTGAAAGCAACTTGTCATCTTATCTTATTAAATGAAAAGTAAATACCACCAATGTCTTGAGCGTTTACACTGATAATGGAATTGGAGAAGAGGCAAGAGGTCATCATTATCTTGCAGTTTCCCGATGGAAGGTAAGTATATACTGAAAACGATACAATTCTGGAAACACAAGAAATGTGTTAGCATCAGTTACCATATTTTCATTGCCGAGAAATTTTATTATATCCAGAACGGGTCGTGAACATTTAGATGTACAAAATTGATCAGACGCAAAGAGATTTTTTCAAAATACTGATTCAGAATCTGTACATGGTTAATCATGGTTAGCTGGCGCTTATATGCATCAATGCCAACAAAACGTGGGTGTTGTCAACAATCATACAATGGGCATAAAGTTAATCATATAACTAGAGGCTACTTACATGGAGCCAAGAAAGAAGGCAATATTAAATTGAAACCCAAAAAGAAACTTGCCCACAATTGCTGTGAGAACCATTGCTACTGAAGTAGAATACACCTGCAAAATATTAGGAAGATAAGTACGAACTGGAACTTAGAAGGGGGCAAAAGAACTGCAGACACCTTTCATTTTCTTTTACATCCTTGTATCCATGAACTAAGCATACTCACATAGAATGCAAGTGTGCTGCCAAAGTCACAAGGCCTTTGGAAACATTGCACTTGACCAGAAGAGGCACAGCCTCTCCAAGGGATAGATAGCATGAGATGATCAGCAGGGGTGTTCACAACGTGGGTAAACCCATGACCTGAAACAATCTGTTCATATTGATTTGTTTGGTCTAGGTCTATTTGTCAACTAGATTAATATTTCACTCTGAAAGGTTGGAGTTTAAAATACAAACCAATTAAAATCAATTCAACCCATCCAAATCCAAAATTTTCAAATTCATTTTTTATCAACTAATTTCTTAGTTTTAATGCATTTTCCAACCCTTATCGCTTATCATTCTTTAAAACCAAATTATTATCATATTTATATTATAAAATGTATGAATATGTTTAATTTCCAGTTTTTTATTACACAATACTAATAAAACCGTATATTATATTTAGTGGTAGCAATTGCCGACACGATACGCTTAAAGTATATATGAGTTTTGGTTAAACGGTTTTCGGGTATAAACGGATATAACTCATTTAAAACATGGTTATAAATAAGTTTAAACATGTAAAACTTGTTAAGAACAATGAATAATCTTTTGATACTTACCACGATAGAGTAGAATTGCGGCCATTGACAAGAAGCCATAGTATAGGTACCATTAATTACATTACCATTATAATGATTGGACTGAGTAAACCGCTTAAACCAATTAAATCTATTCAAATTAAAACCAACATAAAATGGATTGGAATGGGTAAAAAATACAAACCATTTAATAATATGTTTAAATCGCAAAATTCTAAAAAACCGTCCAATCTATTGAGTTATCGATTGTCCTAAAAGCTCAAGCTGATTGGAATGAGCTCAATAGGGAAAACATGTGCTCTCCCACGTGAAAGTCAACATTTGGCTTGAAGCGAACTTCTGATCTCTAGGCGAACGACAAACTAGGCTCTAATACCATGTTGAGTTACCGACTGTCCTAAAAGCTCGAGCTGATAGAAAATTGGCCCAATATGTATATCATGCACTCTCAATACAACCCATATGGTAAATACCCCCGATAGTAATAGTAATTAAGTTGTCTGTTTAGTTATTAAGATAAGGAAAAAGTTCAGCATAACAAATATAGATGTTTCAAACAGGTTCCCTTTTGTAATTACCGATATCTACTATATTCCATATTTTATTTAACTTATTGTATTCTACTCAATTTATTTTTATTTTATTAGTCTCTCATTGAATCAACTATTGATTTATTTAATAATTAAATGTTAAATGAAGTGACCAGTTAAATTCTTAATGTCTTTTAATATTAAGTGCTAAAATTCAATAAAAAATTATTATGAGGTAGACTAGACTATGAAATCAAATAATAGATAGAGATAGATTAATAGAAGTATTTAATTTTCTCCTTTAAAAGCCTAACATTAACAAATACTTTGAAACAAATTAAATCTTTAAAGTAGACAAGTATTTATGAACGGTGATGCATTTATTTGAGTCCTGACTATATACCGCTATGCCACTGAACTTATAGTTATCTCAAATTTTGTTTTCCCTGTAGAAGTGTTGGAGTCAACAACATATAGTATCATATGTGGGGAAACTAGTTTATGTAACTCGAGCACTACGTATGTGTATGCATGTAAGACAATATAAACAACCCATAAGATCACAATTCATCTCTTCAAGACAATCTCCTCAAATACTACATGCCTTAGAAAGGTGATCAACACCTAAAGGAGTATTAAAAGATCCATCTCCACATCCTACATACCAACATTCATGGCATACCAGCATTTGTGGAAGCCTTATTTAGAGCCATACTTACATTAAGAGGGTATATAATAAGAACTTATAATGCAACTCAAGTGACTCAACTACGTGACCTGTGGTAAGAGCAACGAAATCAAAACAATTCTCAATTGAGGAAAAAATGCTCCAAAACCCGTAACAGTAAATTATTTGTAGTTCTCCCACAAGTTACTTTCACCATACATGTACATACGTGATCATATGTCGTATGAGGCAGGACTTCATTTCTTAACCAACAAATATTCCAAGTGTTATCAGACACTGTGTTCATCGAAATACTGATATTCGTGCATACAAATGTTTGACGAAAGGGAAGTGAAATTCTACCTCTTACCTTCACAATGTTATCTGCATATTTTAGCACCATTGATACAGCAATACCACTGCACACAAAAAATGGACAACATATAAACACATTCGATAACAAAGTCAAATACGTAAACGTATAAGCATTTTTTTAAACCGAAGATTGTCATTTTCTTGTCGCGCATCCTACACATATATCCCAAGGAAGGATATATTTATAATTTCAGATGTTCATGACAGTATCCAATAAGAATCACAAAGTTAGTTCCATGTTGGAACTATTCCAACGTTTAGTTATATAGAAGCAACTGAACGACTAAACAACTTTATAGATCCAAGTAACAGAGATGTAAGATACCTTAGAGCATGGTTTATGATCATGAGATATGCAATTGACGAGTAACCATGAAAGAAACCCCTATATAGTTAACAATAAATGAGCATGAGACGATACTACAATAAAATTGAATACATTATAATATAATACTAATTAGTTAGTTAAATGAGTTCACCTCATGTCATGAACTGGTCAAAATATCAAGGCGATGATATAGTTAAAATAAATTTAGACCATACAACAACAATAATACCAAAGTCGTTATCCCAAAATCATTTGAGGAGGGCTACATGAACCATATATGAATTCACGATATATCATCAACATTATATGTATATAAAAAAATAAGATATATGTTTATTTACTAAAATGATAAATATAAAAAACATTCAGTAATACCCAATATTGAACAATACTGAGTTTTTCAATTCGGTATTCGGACGGTTCGGTTCTTCATTAATTCGTTTCGGTACGGTATGGCCCAATTCTTTCCTGTGTATACAAATGCACACCCCTTTCTTAGCTACCAGTCCCCCTGATGAGAGTTTGGATCATGTAGCTAATTTCTGTAACTAATCTTTTTGCTCTGCTGATAGTTGTTAGCTCTTATACACTCTTTCAAGGGTGGTTATTCCTCTAAATGTTGCTATATTAGCATGTAATATAATCTTTTTTATAGGACCTTGTCATATAGATACCTTCAACCTAGTTAACAGAATTTTTTACAGCTTACATATAATTGATAATTTTAATTATGCAACAAAACTTCAATTATAATCTACAAATATTCTGTCACACAAAGTAATATATTTTGCTTCTGGCACATGTTGTTTCTCATTGGGACATGAAAAGAAATAGACAAATGGGGCAGACAGAAAAAGATGAAACATTGCAACTTCTTATAATCTGCATACTTCTTCGCTAGTATAACAAAAAAAATTAAATGACATACCTGAAGATTAGCATGAGTAGCACGCTTAGAGACCCACTCAAAGAAAACAACTTCTTTCCCCCGGTTCCTATTATACATCTTCAAACTTTTCTGGAAATTACCAAGCTCTATTTCACATTCCAGAGGAAGAGAAAGTGTATTAGGCAAATGCTCAATGGGAACTATTAATGCATGGTCTTCAACAAGCGGACCTTTAGCAAGTGCACAGTAGTAAGTTTCTCCAACACTAATAATTAGATGTGACTCCAAACTGGGGCTTGACAAACAAAACCAGCATTCTCTTGACCTAACAAAAATCAGGTGTAACTATCAACAGGATTGTAGAGATTTTAAAATACACGTAAAATACGAAACAGTAGGAATATAGTTATACCTTGAAAAATCAACCAGTACTTCTACAAGTACAATATAAATGATGACTTCAAAGCAACACAAAGAACACTAAATACATTCTTAAAAAAACACTAAATTATAAAGTTAATATGATAAACCTGTTTGAGATAGCATTTGCAGATCCATGTCTTCGCGAATTATTCTCGCCTTCTTCCTGTAAGCTGTGCTTAAACTTGCAATCTGGACCCCTTTCACAATTACCTTTGTTCATAAAATCGAAACAAACACCTCTAAGAGATTGTTCCCTTGCATCTGAATCATGTCGAAAGTTGCATTTTTCCCCTCGAGGACAAGATCCAGAAGATATATATTTAAAGCAAAGCTTGTCACCATCTGCAGCTCCATGTTTTTGCCGTTTGCGCATGTCATCAAATCTCCAATATTGGGTATCGCAACCAGTATCACTGGGTCTCTTTGAAGATTCCTTATTGGTTGTATGCTCTACAGTGGTGAATGGAGATAGAGTAGTACTTGGAAACCTTTTACTGATCTCAGCCGCAGACATGGTAGAAGCTGGAATTGGAGAGATTGCATGAAAGAATTTCTGAGAAGGTGTGAAAACCATTATACATGCTAATTTTATATCCAGTAGAGGAAGGGGTAAGAGAGAGAAATAGGCATGTATATATATACTGATCATTTACAATGAATGATAAGCTAACCTATTCGAAGTTTGATAAATGCACTTAACAGAAATATCATCTCCAGAAGAATTTCAAGTAGCAAGCTTTCACAAATGTATAAGCTATATGTGTTTTTGGCTACTAAGTTCTGGTTAATATTCTGTGCCAATAGGTTTCATATAGGTACATATAAACCTATATCCATAGCAGAATTATTGAATAAGAGTTAGTGACAAAATGCAAATGCACATCAAATTCATTTTAAAGATATGGATCAACGCATTGATGAAAAACATCAAAAGCTATAAAAATTATAATAATTACCTGTTTATCTTTGTTTCCAACAGGTGCAAGTCCTATAAAGCGAGTTACATGTACTGCGTCAACATTAGAATAAGGTTCACGGGCATAAAATACACCTTTGGTACCTGAAATGTGATAGCTACGACAGAGAACTACTTCAGAAAAGCAGAATAACATAATTATGTATATTAATACTGCACATGTAAACAAATTAGACAAATCAAACCACTGCAATAGGCCTCAGCTTTGTAAAACGTATGCGTTCCGCCCTGTATCATGCATTGTTTTGTTTCATAATTGAAACACAAAAATATGCATGAATAATATGTAGGCCCATGGTATTTAAAGTTTTCAATTCTTTAGAAGTAAAACATTAAATATTAACAAATACATGTGTTAAAAGAAAGAAATGACACAGAATGTCAGAAAGGAGAGATAATCAAATGCCATGATAGACCAAGTCGTTCACTGAAGGGAAAATAATGAAATAAAGCAGGATCTGATTTCTTATATGCTTCTTGACCTTGCGCGATATACAAATGTCGGACACACAGGATCACTAGACGATAGAAAAATATAGGGCTGACACTTGTATGCTTCTTGGAGGAATCTGATTTTTTAGAGAATCAAAGAACAGTTTGTTGTTGTTGGTTGTGGTTCTGGAGAGAATATCAAGTTATGACTCATGGAATTAGTGAGCTTCTATGATTGTGTAAGTTCATTACTGAACTGGCAATTCTATTGACAGATCCAATGAAATCGTTTTGTGATAATAAATTTACTATTGTAATTGCACATAATTCAATTCAGCATGACTAAACAAAGCACATAGAATAGATCGTCATTTTATTTGGGAGAAGATGGTTAGTGGTTTGATCTTTGCTCCATTTGTCAAATCAGTGGACGAAGATGCTGATATTTTGACAAATGAACTAAATGTGCCTACCTTTATCCCTTAATTGGAAAGTGAATCATTGTTTACTATATGTTTTTACTATGTCTTTTATTTATTTATGTAAACCCATAAGCATTCTAGACAGTTGGATCATTAATAAAAATATAGGTGTATATGGCATTTTACCTATATTACCTACATAAAGACATTTCTTTCTCCCAATAAAAATATGTTACAGATTTGTTCGTTTGATGAAACTGAAATGTTGAAGTCTAAGTCAACTGAGACCAATATGGATACAAATTTGCGTTCTACAGTTGAGGATGAAACACAATATGATAATCCTTAGTGCTATAGAACATTTGTTGGAAATTAAACTATCTCAATTTTACACGTCAGGATACTGCTTTTGCAGCAAGTGGGGTCAATTTAGGATTTCAATGTGAAAAATTCATAAGGATGTTGTGTTTCTTATATTGTAGTATCCCAAGAAAACTCTAGGTAAAAAGCTTCGTTATTAATATCATGTACACTCATGGGTCTAGGATTTTTCTTGTGCAGATTGGCATGGATCATCATAATTGATAGGAAGTCCAATCACTAGGACACTGTGTTTGCAGGTGGAAACTTGGTTTTATAGAAGAGCAAGAAGCATAACGAAATGGTTCGATCAAGTGTGGAATCTGAATATTATCAAGTCAAGGCTCATTTCACATGTGAACTTATGTAAGTAAGTCAATTGCTTAATGAGTTGGGTTCAGGTTTCTTCTCCGATAAGATTATGGTGTGATAATCAAACAACAACGCATATTGCATCAAATTCATTATTTCATGAGCTCTACATATTGAAGTTGTTTGTACTTCATGTGTTTTCAGGAGTGTAAGGGGCCAAGAACCTTGCAATCGCCAGAGTAACGTATATTAACAAACCATAATATCCGACTCTTAAGAGTAATAAGCAAGGAACCATAATCTGTTATTCTACTCCCAAAGTGAATAGTGCTCTAGGAGCCGACCCGACACCGACCAGATATACATATATACATACATATATCTGTATATTAACAAATAATGGTGTAACTAAATTGCATAAATTTAAAGCATTCACATAGAATATTACTAAGACTACCGCCTTGAACTCCCGGCGTTCGCGTGTTTACTAACATCGAACACCTTAAACCATTTTCAAGGGATGGAGCTTGCTGCATTTGACAGCACAAGTTACCGCACTCATGAAAAGGTACACAATAATGTAACCACTACTGATTATGTGAAAGTTGTGGAGCAACTTGTGGATATTTTTACAAAATTACAATGAGAACAGAGTGGATTACATTTGCAACATGCTGTGCAAGTATGATATCCATGCTCTAGCTTGAGGGGGAGTGTAAGAAAAAGATGTATAAGGGTATAAGTGTCATTGCATCTTATTCATATAACCTAACTCGTTGTACGTTTATTATACACACACACACATATATATATATATGTATGCATCGCCTAAATTAATTGGGTTACGACATCTATTAACTCAATCATTTATGAAAAAATAAATAGCAATGTCAAATGAAGAACAATATTACTTTTTTCAAGTATTTCCATCCTGTTAGCTAAAAAGTAACTTACCGTGGCTTGATCTCTGCTACTAATTCTGCAACTATAGAATCGCTGCCCGATGCGTCTAAGATTCCCGGAGAAATATCAGCTGTCGCAGCTCTGTTTGTGACCCCACTCGGCCATTCATTAGTGTTCCCAGTTAAGGAAGTTAAAGAGAAAAGAACTACAACAAAGAACGCAATATCTAATGATAGCTAGAAGTGGAAAAAGATTTTGTTCATAGCAACTGAAGGATATGTAAGGAACAAATCCACAACTCTAGGTTCCTCAGCCAAAGCTCTCAATGCATAGACATCATCTTGACTGTATGTCCCGAACTGTTTCGCATCAGAAGATTGTATACCAGATAAGTACGTCACACAAAGCCCTATATTAGAAAATGAAGGAAAAAAAGGCAGTGAATTAAAGGTATCGATGTCTTAAGTCAAATATTATTCTATGTATACATTACAAAACTAGCAAGCTACTCTAACTAAACAAAAATAGCAATGCCTTTAGCCAAATCTATTATGTCCAGAACTAGAAAGCTCGTACAGCTCAGATATATAAGGAACTGCTAAGCATTAACTAAGTAAAGCAAAGTAACATAAGACATGAGAATTATCATAAAGAAAAACAGACTACCATGGAGTGTAAATTGGCCACCACCTCGCAACCAGTATAAATTCTCACAAATTTTCAATCCATCGAGCTTGAACCCCCGATTTGCCGAATCATTTGAAGAGGCCAATAAGACCTTTGCAGCGCCAACGCCATAGTCGCCGATGAAGTAAGTAGGGATAGGGATTTTGGAGCGACCTTCAATGTAATCCATAAACTCCTCGAGCCGCTCCGGCGAGTCAGGGAAGAACTGCCCTACGCATAGTAACACATCGAACGGGCCAGCTGCTTTATTGACCTAAATCGACTGACTGACATCAGTAAAATGATAAATGAAGTTGTAAAAATAAGGCCTAAGGAGTGATATGAACAGATAGAGGTACCGCGGAGAATCGTTTGAAAAGCTGATTCAAGCGGCCACAAGTGTCTCCGCATAGAAGAACTCTTGGAATAGATGCCATGAAAACAGCTTCCTTCACTAAGTCCCGGTTACTGAGGGCTGCTGGCGGATACAAATGGTGGAAGGGATGGGCTGAACTGAAATAGATTTATGGGTAGGCATATATCTCAATAGGTTATTTGATTGCATTGGGCTCGTCAGTCCAACAAAAAACTTTGGCCAATTAATATTAATTGTATATAACCATCGATATAGTACAAAAATGATCATTAAATTTAATAAAAGGTTACTTTAATCATTAAACTTACCCTTTTGTATATCAGTTAGATTTATTTCGAATTTGTATTATCTCATTTTAAATCGATTAAAATCTTTTACATATTGTCATCCTTACACATTTTATATGTATTTAACGGTTAAATATTGACAAAAATACATAAATATAAGTTTAATTATTAAAATAAATAGTTATTAAATTTAATGATAAATCATAAATTCAAAAACTATATATACAATTGGCACATAAGAAAATTTGCTTATTATGTTTGTATTACTTAAGGTGATTTAGCGGTAAAAAAATGGAATGCATAAATAAATTTTATGAAGTAAAAAAATTACTATTTTATAATGAAATATTTCATAATAAAATATAATCAAAATCTATAAAATAATTAAGTCTGATTAAATCGTTCATCTTGAAAAATAAATTTTAAAAGAATTTATAAAACTGAATTAATAAGTATGAAATTCTCGTTTTTCTTCTAATAGCCATAATCGTTAAGAGAAATAAACTTCTTTACTAATAATGTCATATATTACCCCAGAATAAAAAAAATAAAATATCTAAATATATAGTTCACTAAGGTGATGAAAAAATCATAAAATGGAAAAGAACCATCGTACTAAGAAAAAAGAAAACTGCGCAAGAAAAATATAATATAATAAAATCCCTCGAAAAAAAACCCTAACGGAGAGAGGGGTGGGTTGCTTGCAAAGATAAAGGAAAGAATTCGAGTTTTTAATTCCCACTTGTTTTGGTGGCTAAAATTATATATATTGATGCGGGTAAAACTGGTTTTTACTCGACCACTTAGTCCACTGGGCGTGG
>JAYMTC010000264.1:0-13166 GCA_036897605.1 Melianthus villosus
TAGATGACGTAGACCCAGAGCGGTTAGTGATGTGCGCAAATCAGAACCTTTACGACCTTGACTGTGGCCGGTTGTATTGTGCGGACATCACAGGCAGGAGCGATATAGTTAAACCCCTCCCACTACGTGCGACTCCAGAATCGAACGTCTGGTAAAATCTAGTCATTTTAAAAAAACACTCGATTGAGACTTCTTCTTAATTCTAGATTTTATATTAGACAGCCTAATGACCATCAATAATGCAAAAAAAAAAATGCGACGATGATACAAGCCATCTCTAAAGTTGCTACTTCCACCGTCAATAATATTTCTTCACAAATAATCTTTTTTTTGAAGTGATGAAACAAACAATGAATAAAAAATATAGCAAGTATTATTAGTAATAGAAACATATGAACTTAAAAATTGAAGGGTAAATACGCAAACAAACCATCCATAGCTCAAAACAACTTTGTCTTTCTAGAGCTCACTTGGATCAAGCTTAAAATACATGAATTTGAAGTGAAATGAAGAGGGAAGAGATGAAGAAAGGCTGAAAACCTTGGAACCATACAGTTCTATAGAGCTATTGGAATGAGTGAACCAAAGACTTAAAAAAAATTCCCAAGGCTCCATTTGACTGGACATATAACCCTAGTCATATGGACTTAAAGGAATTACATTCTTGCGATTACAATCCAGGTCTTGTCCATTGTCAATCTAATCGACTCGTCCTTCTAAGACAATTAATTTCAATATGAAAATTATGAAAAAAATATACTATATAATTTATACGAGGATAAACCATTCATATTGACTTAGACCGACCTAAAATTATTTAGAGGTGTTACCTAGAAACATCTAGAAATTTGGAGATGAATGAGGAGTAATCATGTTAAGTTTCTAGAAAAGTCAAGTTAATCTATTTCTTATTAAGTATGGTGTGATTGATCACAGTAAAGGTACGACCAATTACGATAACCAATTACGACATAAACATTGTGAAGCAATTGAAGAGAGTCTGAAATTTTAATAAAACAAAATTTTGAAAAAAATCGTAATGAATCTTACTTAGATAGATTTTAGAATTACTAGGTTGTGTTATGACCGAAATTGACCCAAAAGTCTTAAGTTATATTATATTGTCAAACTTCCTCAATTCGTTTTAAGATGAAACGATTCTATCGAATTGAATATGTTTATATGTGATTTCTTTTTTGTGTCTTTTCTATCCATTGTCGATGCACATAACCTCCAATAACCATAATTAACATCAAACGAGTTTTATTTCAATGATATTGGTAGCAATTAGAAAAAGCACGGTTCAAACTTCAAGTAACGTATCTAGATACTTGTTTAATATTAAGTAATTTTCAAAACTAATTCACATGTACATTCTTAATGATTCATTCATTATTATTTATGACTTAATTATTAAAATATATTATATACCAAATCTCTGAGAGTGAATATATTCATTTCCTTTTGGTTTGATTATATAAAGGAATAGTTAAATAAATACAACCGAGGTAAAGCCCTATGACAAGGTTTCTTTTCTTCTAACTTACCGTGATAAGTTCAACAGGATAATTGAATGTAATTACAAATTTTAAGAGGATTTTGTTTCACAATTAAAAAAAGTCAATCTTATCATTAAATCGATGGTATCATATGTAAGTTTCCATTAAAATTTTTACTGATATTAATGTTAAATATTTATAATTATATTCATAAAAATTTGAAATTTTAGTAAATTGTTTAAATTTTCTCACAAGGGCATACACATAAATTTTTAAATAATAAAGTCTAAAATACTAATCACATCATAAACAATTTTAACTAGGCGTACAATGTTCACCGTGTACATTGTCTAACTTAAATGCACGAAAATGTGACTTGAAGGGATTTCATCTTATTCACCTCCTAATGAGGTGGTTCACTTAATCAATCAGTATTAAGTGAATCGACAATTTCTTTGATAAAATGTCTTAATAATGTCTCTTAATAATTAAATTTTAAAATTTTAGTTAAATCATTAAAAATTTACATCTGAATTAACTATAAAGCATACTTAATATTAAATTTTATAATTATTTTATTACATCAAATTATTGTCTCATACTTAATTATTAATGATTTCGTATATATTCTTATGTTTTCATTCAGAACCACTGAAGACTTAATTTTATTGAAAAAAAGCGCCCAATTGTAGAAATATCTAATTGAAGCGGTAAATTCTCCAACCGGATAGTTGAAGGGGAAAAAGAGACCTAAATTAATTCCCATAGCCCACCGACAGTCGCTTGATCCATGGGTCCAACCCTACAAATGGACAAAAGAAAGGAGGTACTTGAGGCCAATTACAGTGGCAGAGGCGAGAGGAGAAGAGGGAAGACTCTTTAACATAAATTCAACATCTACCACTTGAAACAGGTACTGAATTTCTCAGTTTCTCAATGTCTATTATTGTTGACGAATTTCTCGGAGCAATAATTAATCAGAGAATTAACAATGTTTCTGTCTAAATTAGGCCCCTTTTGCTAGAAATTAAAGCCCTAATTACCCTAACTGGCACTGAGCTATGATTGCGTTCTGAAACCAATAATTCTGGTTTTGTTAATCTTAATGTTAATATTATATTTTTCTTTTCTATTTCCTATTTATGATTGGTGATATCTGAATTTTTGTTTAGACAGAGATGGAAGGCAATAGGGTCCCAGACAACTTGGTAGTTGGTAGTTTGCCAACCCTGATATACATTCCTGACTTCGTCACGGAGAATGAAGAAACCCAGCTGCTAGATAATGTAACTTCATTTATCAAGTCTTAGTATTTTACATATAGTTGCTTCTTTGTTTTCGATTTTTTCCAACTTAAATATTGCTTCGTTGTTGCTCTATAGATCTATGGAGCTCCTATATCCAAGTGGAAATCTTTAAAGAACAGGAGACTACAAAATTGGGGTATGGTGGTCGAACGTCTATTTTAAATTAATTCTTGTTGGGCTTATTTTATTGTTTCTATAAGCTGTATGTGCATATATATTTTAAATTTGACATGACCAATATTTTTTGTTGAGTTATGACATGATTAATATCTTTTGTTGAGTTATGAAGTAATTTTGGTAGCATTAGTTTTGTCTTAGAGCTTCGTTTTCCCTGCCTGGACTGCTCATATTTTAACTGCATTACACGAAAGAAAGATTCACGTGTTTGGGTAATCTGGTCATACAAAGCAGCTAGTTGGATAACTTGGTAGTCATATGATTGTCACTAAGACGTTTGAGACTTGTCACGAAGACGCATCAAACTTGACCATGAGAAGTGAATTATTCACAATTCATATTTATATTCTTGATGAATCGTTTTTCTGTATTTGACAGGAGGAATTGTCCACCAGAAGGGGCTTCTACCACAATCTTGTAAGTGGGGAACTAATTTTCATATGATAATATTCTCCCATTTTACATGAATTTTATTTTTGATTTTGAACCTCTCTTGGTGATGTGGAACGAGATAGTAAGAATATGTTTACTCAACCAAAAAAATACAAATCTTCTTAATACAATAGGAAATACTACTAGTTTTGCATATGGAATAAATTGATTTAAATAACAACCTTAAACAATATTTATAGGCTTAGATAAAAACTGTAAAAACACATAAAAGACCCTCAAATAGTATCTTGATATTAAAAATACTAAAATGTTAATGTGTCCCGCATCATTCTCCTTTGATTGGAAAGTACTCAGCTCTGTGGAATTCGAGCCCAAGCAAAAACGAATCTCCATAATCTAAAAAATGCAGATACCAAAGAAAAATTCAAAGACGAAGAAGACCTTAGTAATGAAAATTCATAAAACATTTAGAGGATGCCCACTCTAGTGAAAATGGATGAGACTCCCATGGGAAGGAACATCAAACAAACTACTAGAACTCGTGCAAAATTCATCTTGATCAGCAATGCCTATAATGAAATTCAATGACAAACAAGAAAATTCACAAGCATAAATGTTAAGGCGTCAATCTTTCCATATTGAAAACTAAACTAATATTTAAATAATCAATTATATCAAGAAAATGTACCATTAGTTTAAGTTTTCGTAAGGTATGAGCCGTAGTTGTTAAAAGTGCGTGCCTTACTGTGTCATAGCTAAAAAAATACAAGACTCATCTCTAGCGCCTCAGACAATACAAGGCAAGATAATTTGCATAAGACGCGCCTTTAGAGCGCCTTAAGATGACCAAATTTATGCGCCTTTAGCGCTTTTGCAAAAGATCAAATATGGATTCTCATGTTATATTTTCTTAACTATATTTTATATTTTACTTTTCATATATCAATTAAGTCTCCATGCATTTTTTTTCGTTTTCATATTCGATGCGTTCTTTTACCGGATTTTCTTTTAAACTTACTTATTATACAACTTTGTCAACATTATAAAATCATTTTTTATTTTACTTCAGAACTTATAATCTCTGTTATACTTCATCATTATTATAACTTATTTAAAATTATAACTTTTATGATATTTAAAAGCATTTATGTTTATTTATTTACTGAAATTTTGTTAAGAAATAACTTATTTACTATTTCTAATATTACTTAATAATTTTTTATTTTTATATTTACTAATAATTATTGATATTCTCTTTGTGATCATTTTTAAAATGCGAGCGTCTTGCGCTATTTCTCCAGAGAGGTTTTGCGCCCTGGTACGCCTTACGCTATTAACAACTATGATATGGGCGATAATATTTGATTAAGAGGTTGATATAAAGATAATTTCATACAGAGAATAAAAAATCTATGGGGATGCAAAACATGACGATATATAGCAGATTTATATAAAGGATTTCACCCTTATGATGCATATATGTATAGCAGATTCATAGTAATAATTATTTAATATTACCATGAACCTAATCCTTCCTATGGAGAATGTATGTGTAAAGAATGAAGAACAATAAGTGATGAATGTGAAAGACATGAGACAATAAGTTATAAATGGGTATATCAAGAGAATATATATTCGAAGGAATATTTATACACTTTTGGACATTATTATAAATAAAATCACAGATGTAATTACTGCTTCAATTATATAAATGAACACAATAGAACACAAATGCATTATTTGTTGAAAACTAACCTTAAACTCGTTAATGAGAGAACTGATAGTAGGAAAAATCCTAAGTAAATTAAACACAGGTTCTAAAGTGTCACTCTAAAGTAAGTGGTAAAATCTATACTAGGACTCAATACAATGGAGTGAGATAAATCATGCAACCTAGAGAATTCTCTAAAAAAAAAAAATTAGAGCATGTGGAACACTTCTAAAGTCCTATATGGAATGAAATTATTAAATGTGAGTTTTTTTTTCTACAGATACAAAAAACCAATGTATGTTATTCGTCTATAAACTTATCAATAACTGAAACTTCTTAAATTTATATCTAAACGGGAGGACCTCTAATACTAGCAATAGGAGATATAGATGGAGACAGGATTGGATTTCATAACCTTAAATAACCTAATAGTGTATTCAATTAAGTCACTCTTGTCCCCAATCAATTCACTAGGGACTTCCGCACTATTATCCTCAAGACAACAGGACCAAACTCTCCATGTTTACTAGTATATTGTTTCTCTCTTACATTGTATCTCACATCAAATTTCTTGAGAATCTCATTCAATGTATTTGTTACTTAGATTGAAAAGATGAAATGAATGATCCAATAATTGAATTCTTAATATGTATTAGGAGAGCCTACTGACTCCATATCTTCTATTTGGTTTTCATCCTCATAATATTCAGTACCACTAACATAATTAAGTCAATGTGAAGTCTTACGTGTAGTCTTACTAGTATCATCTATGATATTCTTCGATAGCTGAAGTCTTCATAAAGAGTTTCGTCTAAAGAATAAATATCATTTAAACGTATCTCAGCTTTAATGTAATTATGAAGATCATGCACAAACTTGGTAACACTATATGATGAATCGATTATATCCTCTGTTTAGGGAGAAGTTTAATTAATTCAATCACAATAATTAGAGACAGTTGAAGTTTATCGAATTGATAGAAATCGATTAGACGACCAAGAACCTCTAACAAAAGAGAGAAATAATATTCAATTAGCTTAATTTTTGTAACTATCCAAATTAGAGACCGTTGTAGATTTGGATCGAACTTAACATTCTCCCAATACTTCGTAGCTTGACCTGTTAACGTTTACTTGTCAAATATTGTTGTTGTTTTCTTTTTTTTTTTTTCAAATTGCTCATATCACATTAGAGAACCAATATTATATGCTATTTACTGAAGCTAGATACGCATTTGGATCATCACTAAAACGTAAGATGATATCTTCACCTATATCCTAACACCTAACAAAATGAGAGGTACTACTGACATTGTGAGGCCCAAAGGTGTTCAAAGGGGATGAATTGTGATACTTAAATTGCTCACGTCGTAGAACTTGTTCAATGAATAATTATAGTCGTAAAATTGTTCAGAAGACTCCCGAAACTCAAACTTATTCAAATGAGTATTAATATTCATAAGGTAATGATAAGTGAATGTGGAAGACATGGCCAGTCAATGGAGGCTGGATCCGCCAAATCGATTTCGTTGCGTTGAAATATATATGTAGGATATGTCATGTTGTTAATATATTATTGACTAAGTTTAATGTATATGGACTCCTTGATTGTAGGTTCAATATATGTGGTCATAATATTGACTATGTCTTTTGGTTTTCGTACTTAGGCAAATCATTCATCTATGTATTGAATTGTACATTGTAACATTAGAATACAGAAAACATTTTCTCTTATTTTTGTTAGTTTACAAGCTTTTAGTAAAGACAGTTATTTAACATGGTATCAGAGCAAGAGGTCAAGAGTTTGAACTTTCGTTGCTGTAATTTTTTTTCAATTTTTCATGCATTTGTGAAGGCACCTTTATTGTGTCATAAATTCGCGTGAGGGAGAGTATTGAAATATATTATCACAATGATTAACAATATCATCTACAACTGGATGTAAAATATTTTGAATCTGATTAAATAATTTGTAATTTTCCATTAACCATTTCTTACAATCATTAGCTTTTTCGATAAATTATCAATTAAATGTTTATGCAAATTTAAACTAGACAAATATTGTTGAATAGTTCGTTTTCACTGAGTATAATTTTTACTACCAGTC
The DNA here is from genome assembly GCA_036897605.1 of Melianthus villosus. Lineage (NCBI taxonomy): Eukaryota > Viridiplantae > Streptophyta > Magnoliopsida > Geraniales > Francoaceae > Melianthus > Melianthus villosus. Next base: position 7,194 of record JAYMTC010000264.1, read on the forward strand.
AACTTTCTATCAATAATTTTGGATGAGTTCACAGTAAATTCAGTCATAGTTTTCTTAGGACTAGTATGTCAGTCACAGTTTTCTTAGGACTAGTATCAGTAGTATCACCCATGATAATGGACATAATACACACAACACATGAGCTATCAAAATCACAGACAACAACAGCAGAACAACACAAAAACAGCGTAGGAAACAAAAAAAAAATTAATTAATACAGATGAGCAAAGAATCCAAATAAACCAATAATCTCGCAGCAACAAGGAGAACTGACAGAGTATTCAGACCGCAGATAGCCAAACGACATCGAAGGAGAATACGACAGAAGAAGAAAATATTTTTCTGAGAAACTCAACTCAGACAGCCTAACATTGAGTAGACTCTGATACCATATTGATACAGAGAATAAGAGATTATTCACTTGTATATTATTGATAATCAACTTATATATAAGTTAGAGTCTAAATTATGAAAGGGAAATAAATGAAAATAAAAATTAAATCTCTAATTATATTAAATCCTTAAGTATATCATATCCTTAATTATATCAAATCCCTCATTATATGCAATCTTCCTAATTATATCAAATCCCTAATTATATTTCATAACATAACATGCTTGAAGTAAATTACACTGATAATGCTCAATAGCTTACAAAGTACATCGATAGTGCATTAAGGTGACGTGCTTGAAGTAAATTACACTGAAGTAAATTCAGGCTATGTTATAAAGTGATCAAATAATTATGCAGCACAGTCTGCAAGCATATAAAAACCAAAGAAACTGCAACTCCCTCTACCAGCTCAGGAAAATCCACTCCTTCCTTTAGTTGGTTTATAACTATGTAATGTAATGGAAGGGAATTGAGAGTTCTTACGGTTCTACAAAGCCTAAGAAAAAATATTTTACTTCTCATTTTATAAAGGAGCATGTGTTCATCTCATAAGGACTATGTCTGCATTAAACCCCTCAGACTTATAATGTTAAGGGGTTACTGTTGTGGATTTGGGTTAAAACAAGGCATCCATCCATCCGCAGCATGATATCCAAATTGTAATATATATTAGTGGTCAGAGGAAGGCATAAGAACTAAACACCAACTCTCTGTTGCAGTGCCTCCGTGGCTAACAAAGATCACACAACGGATATTTGAGAGATCAGGGCTGTTTCCTTCTGCAATAAATCATGTGCTCATCAATGAATACCTTCCAAACCAAGGCATATTGGTACTTATTGAATACCCCACCTCTTATTTAGCACACAAGCATTGTTAACCATTTAAAATGACATGATTTTATTGCCAATCTTATTACTAAAGTTGTCTGTCGTACAGCCGCACCAGGACGGAGCAGCTTATTTTCCAGTAGTCGCGATCGTGTCTCTTGGGTCACCAGTAGTTATGGATTTTACGCCCCATTCAAGATTGAAAGCGGGCACAGAGACACAGTGGGAAAGTGTCGAAAATGAACATTTGGAGGGAAGAGGTTTGGTGATTGAGGCAGATAAATGGTCAGATAATCACCACCCTTTCTCTGTTTTGTTGATGCCTCGTAGTTTGGTGATATTCAAGGATGAGGCATATACGGGTGAGTAACCTCTCCATATATTTGCATGTTCCTCAAGGAATATTTTAATTTTACTGAAATTTGATGTAATGCTTGTTGTTTCCAGACTATCTGCATGCTATAAGGGATAGTGAAGTTCAACAATATGATGGGGTAAGATTACTTTATTGGATGAGTTATTTTGGCCAATGCGCCAACACCATATGTTTGATGCATGAGTTGGAACTTGGAACATCAGATAAAAATGTCAAACAAACTTCACATATATTTAACAAAATAAATTTTCATCCCCTATGTTGAATTACTTTATTCCTCTTTTCCAGGTTGTTAATGAACTTGAGGCTCTGAAAGACTATAGACCTGATGAGCCACCAGTTTGTGGCTCAGGGAAATATGTTGAAGTTGTAAAAACAGGAGATCTCAAGATTATTCACAGAACTAAAACCAGAATCTCATTGACGTGTCGATTAGTACTGAAGGTTCACAAAAAATTGTTCAAGTTTTAGATTCTTTTGTGTATTACTTGCTTCTGTTTATTTCGGTGTGCCTTTTAGCTTTAGTTGGGAGAGCTTAGATGATAAGGTCTAGGCTGGCAGTTGATGTCAGAGGACTTGTAGATTAAATCTACGAGCTTAGATGGTAAGGTTTAGGGCGGCAGTTGATGCTTGAGGAATTGTAGATTAAATGTACAAGTGGCTTTACAAGAAACACTTCATATATTTTATTATAAATGGCAATTTTTAAGTATAATTTATGAGTTGTTTGTGTTGATTAATTTGCCCTTCTGTTTCACCACAGATTTTATCGTAATGTTTATTAATAGGTAATTCATTTGATGACACTATGAATATACAGTAGTCTCATCTCAATGCCTTTGGAATGAGTTCGATTTTTTTGTTATTGGACTGTGTTGTTTGTTAGCTCACTGTGAGAACGAACATTGGAGGACTAAATCCTAGAGTTCAGCAATAACAGTTTCAAGATATGTGCTCTCTTTTTCATATTTTTTTCGTAAGAGAAGTGACGGGATAATATTATGGTTGTACCGTGCTTTTGTAGCTACTGCTAGTATGATATATTTAAACTTACGCGATTCTCCTGCAATAATATGATACCATATTACGCAAAGAATTCCAGATAAGTTGCCTCTTATCTGGCATTCAAGAGAGTAATCTTCATTAGCTGAATGAGGTTCCCTGCTTGCTTGAAGAAGAGTTAAGTTCAACTGGATTTCTTTCAGTGAAAAAACCTGGTTGCTTTGCTTCAGGCAGGGCGCTTTCACCACTCAACATCAAAACCACAGATGATACGCCTGGCCAATCGGGTGCTTTGTGCTTCATCTATCCAAGTAAAACACTCAGGGAAAACACTATAGTGTTATTTTTAATAAAACTACTCTAGGATATTTGAAAGTGTATGTTGTAATATATATTGTGTGTGTGTGTGCAAGAGTCATAGAATCGAACCGAATATAATGGAGTCCAGGCTTTTATTGGCCACGAATTCATAGATCAACATCATTTCATTTTCTTGAATGCAGCATCCAAGAAGCTTCACAAGATTTCGGTGCTGAACTTGTGCTATATGTTTTAACTTCATTTTGGAATTCATGGAGTCCTTGATTTGAGTTTGTTGACAGACGCTTCACTGCTATTTCTTGTCCATCATCCAACACACTGTCAATTCTCAGTCCATTATCATGTCACTTTTGATAAGGTTCAGTTATTTTCTTTCTTTTTAATCATTATTCATTTCTACCTACTCACTCATTTTCATATGTCACATAATATAGTATATTCCTCCCTTATAATAATTGTTAACTCTTATGTTAGGAGGTGTTTTACAAGATAAGCATATTCACATGAAAGATTCTGAGCTAAATGTCAGCACTTGTACAAGATAGCATTGACAGGTTTTGTCTACTAACAAGGTAAGAAAAGTTTGATACGTAGGATTCTTCCTCCTTATGGTTTGCAGGATGCAAATTAATCATGTGCTCGTGTGGTATTGTATTTAAAGAAGTAATTCTGTGTTGGAATTTTCATTTTTTTTATCTGAAAAATTGAACTCCAACGCGAATCACATTACTTAACCGCTAAACAAGTACCATATGCTTCTAAGAAAGACAAACAGTTTATAGGAGTCCTTGTTTAGTTCTCATTTACAATATGATATGTACAGAACCTTATATGAATAGAGAACTGAAGGGGGAGATGTGGCCTTTGTTTATTAATGACACTCCAGAGGGATTCCAGAAAGAAATACACATAAGATTAAATTTTCGAGCAGCCTCTCAGCCTCTCATATATAACGAGCAATGACTCCCCCCATATGAAAAATAATGTTTAACCATTCAAGAGAGAGTGAAGTGCCACCATAACTCTATTTCCCTTGATGCATATATAGTTTGGGAAACTGGTAATTGGATCAGATAGAGAGAAATATATACTAACTTTTCAGCCTGTTATCTTGTAGACAGGTCCAAATCCACCCACCGACTTTATTGTTGGTGGAGAAGTTATTTGTCGTATGAGCTAATACAACTAAGTCGAAAAAGGTAAATCTAGGTCTTCCTTCTGGCTTTCATTGTTATGTCTTGTCTGAAGATTAGTCCCTTCTTTTCCTGCAAAGTAGGACCATCAATCTTTAGGTAAACACCATTGACCACAATAAATCCTGACACATTTGCAAGTTGGGGCTGCAATAATTCACATGTTTTATTCCAGAACTTCACCCTTGGTTCTGCGATTCTCATAGACTGGATTACATTGTGAACATGCACCAACATTGCCGAGGTTTGTACCTTTAACTAATTTAGCTTGTCGTTGATAAGGTGTTTTTTTTAGTTTGAGTAAGGTGATTTTGCGTTGTAGCTTCATTTTAAAATGAGAATCTCAACGTATAATCACCTTTTTATACAAAATGTCAAATGAGAACAAGGTTAAAGATAAATTCCTCCGGCGAAGCATATTGGAATTTCTCAATCACAAGGATCCACATATGTAGCCATGGAATTGTTTAGTTCGTCTGTCATGACTTGTTCCTTGATGCATATTTTCCCTAGATATTGAGTCACTTACTAGGGATAAAGTTTCCTATTAAAGATACAATTATTTGATTATCTTTTCTGTCTATCTTCCAGAAATAGAAGATCAAGGCTAGGCCTGCCAGCAACGTTGCCAGCAATAGAGAGCAAATGGTTACAGCTCGCTTCTTTCAAGGGTGTTTTGGCTTTATCTCCGTGCTCTGGCCTTGATCCAGACACTAAGTCAAATTAGAAGCAAAAAAAGAGGTAGGTGTCAGAAACGAAATGCAGCATGTGGTAGCTTGACACAGATTTATTTATTTATTTTTCTTATCATTATACAATAAGAGGATTTTTTTTTTAATTTCAGGAATTTTAGTACCTAGTTCTGATTTAGCTAATCTTATGTACAGATCTTGCCCACGATCAGTGTACTCTCTAATATCAATCAGATCATGAAACCACAATAAGCAACCGCTTCCTCCTCTGATGTCTATGCCTGAATAAGTTGTACATGAGGCGTTCATCTTGCATAGTTTCTGGCACTCGTCAAGATACATGTTCTATTACACAAGGGGTATCGAGTGTCTGGAGACTTCACAAATCCATCACTTTGGAAATTCAATGGAGTATTCCTAATACATCTATTTGACCAATCCAATGCATCACAATCTTTAGGAAACCTGGGTGCAAATCCTGTCAAACATTTTCAGGCTGAAAACATGTTAGCTCCACAGAATGCATACTTATCACAGACCTCTACCTCAACAGACGAGTACACTTGCCAAGCATGGGTTAGGTTACTCCACGTAATGCTGTTGTATGCCACTGTAGTGGAAACAAGCCTTTTGTTGCAGATAACACGGGCATAAGCATAGTAAATTTCCTTTTTGTTGATTACAAAGTAAGGTTGGCAGCTTATATCCACTGTATCCAGACCGATACCCTTCCATGAAGTTACCTGCTGATATTATCTGGGATCAACTCTATATGAGAAATATCCCGTAGAAGGATCGTGATTGTTAATGTGTCATTGACTAGGTTCAATGTATATGGACTCATAGGTTTAATATATATTGACTCATACGTTCAATATGTGTGATCTCATTAATTGTAGATTCAATGTATATGGATTATTTGATTGTAGGTTCTATGATCATAATATTAGTTATGTCTTGTAGGTTCAATACAGATAGCCTTAATATTGGTTATGTCTTTAAGTTTCCTTATTTAGGCGAATTTATTCCTTTATGTATTGACTTGTACATTGTAACATTTTGTTCTTGCCTTCTGCAATTCTTGAAATTTGTATCTGCGAGTTCTGTTTTTCAATTTGTGTTAGTCACCCTCCAATTTTTGAGTCTGCTTCTTGTGTTATTCCTC
>JAYMTC010000265.1:0-13161 GCA_036897605.1 Melianthus villosus
CTAAAATATCCTTAATTATAATTTTAATATGTTTGAAGGCAGTGGAAAGATATGTAAATTAAGTAATATTTTAATAAAATAAGGTGTTATATTTAATTTTTTATTATTTCTATTTTACACTTTAATTTAAACATTTATGCAAGTCACATGGCTTACTTAACGGGCCAAAATTTAACAGAATGACTAACGTTGTAATTTTGTGTAAGTTTGAGGACTTCCTTTTTTTCATTTTAAAGTTTGGAGACGAAACTTGCAAAATGGTCTAAGTTTTGGGACGATTTATGCAATTTACCTTTAATTTATAAGATATTAATAAATTTTCATATTTTCAAATGTGCGATTGAGTCATTTATAAAAATTTACATATGTTTACTACTTGTTTTAAATTTGAGTGAAAATATTATCTATTTGATTAACATCATTTGGGATCATTTAAAGCTAATTATGGAGGTAAAACTTATTAAAGCATATAAGCTTATTAAAGTTTATAAGAGCCGAACTTAAGCTCAATTAATTTTAAATGAAGCGAATTTAAGCTCATATATTGAGATTTATTTATAAATGAACAGAATACAAGCCAAGCTTTAATTCTTATTGAGTCGAACAGAACCTATAATAATTCGACTCGATTTGGCTCATTTACACTTCTAATCTCGACACTGGAAATCTCCCTATCCTAACAATTAAGATGGTTAAGCCAATTTCAGCCCAAATTTCAGCAATAAGTTCATGCTAGGATTATCTTTTAAAGCTCAGACAAAATTAGTGGACTAAAACCCTTTGTCCAGCTAACTTTTAAATCCATTAACACAGCGAATGATAAGCAGTCACAACAAAAATCGGATCCTGGGAAGCATCAGTATGCATGAATATAAAACTAAAAGCAAATGGCAGAAAGGGAGAGATGGTCTAAGAATATCAGTAGGAACATGTACATGTTACACATCAATCTGCTTAATGAACATCAACATTAACCCACCAAATTCGGTTACAAAATCTAGTAATAGTAGGGGGGGAAATTCAGGTACCTTAATAATGTGGGACAAACTGAATCAAGAATATTTATCAACCGCCCTCTTTATACTGGGAAACCGATTAGCCCATCTGGAATATGCTGCAACAAGTTAAAAATAAATGTTCCTGTAAACCATCTCTGAAGTACATAAACTTGCACTGGTCAAAAATCACACAACAGGAAAAGAGAGAATCAATTGCAAATCTCTTTCTTGGTTGAAAATTTGTATTTGCTAAAGAAACGTTTAATTTCCACGTTTTAGTTGGTAATCCTGGAACAAATTTTGATAACACAATTGCAATCTCTTTCTTGGTTCAAGATTTGTATTCGCTAAAGAAACGTTTAATTTTCCATGTTTTAGTAATCCTGGAACAATGAGAATTCAAAATTATTTCAGGGGTACCAAAGGTTGAAAGTAATAGCAGCAGAGACCTGTGGTTACAATCTCAAGCAGATCCGCTTCGGAATTAGCATCTGACATATCCTGCAATAAATTCCAGAAAGGGAGTCTTAATATATCATATTGTGATCATGTTAGCAGAAACAACCAATATCAAGCCCAGCCAATTGAATGATTATTTTCTGCCTTAGTAAACTTTTGGTGTATGAATAGGAAGAGAGAAATACATGAAAAAGTTCTCACCAATATATAAGTTTTGAATTACGTTTTGCATATTCAAGTAAAGTACTAATACTAACATTCTAAAGCATATTAACTGCATACCCCACCATATATGCAATAATGTAACCGTCGTTTGAGGTTAACCATTAATAAGAAGGAAGTACTTAAACGTTACCACACATCTGGAATCCACATGGTGAGACCCAATAAAATCGATTTCCAAGCTAATATGGGCTTTTTAAGCATGAAATGATGTGACTGGAAATGGTGTTTACCTGCCCAGATGACGCCATACTCTTCACAATGAGTCGTACAATATTATTAAGAGAGCTAGCACTGAAGCTAGGATGACTTCGAAGAGCTACCTCTGACGTATAATCCAATATAAGCACACAAATGCTTGCCGCCATCATAACAGCTGATTCATCATTGTGCTCTGAAACCAGATAAATTTATGTTCAATTAAGTTGCATACACACTTCAGATATTTTGTTATGTTAAAAAGGAATTTCCTCCACAAAAATTACACGAAAAAAAATGAAATTTAGAGAGCATGCTATGTTATATAGGTAGGTCGTTCTTTTTTTAGAGGAGAGAGAAACTGTCCAGCACCAATTTAAGCAATTTGCATAAGCTTGCATCTTAAGAGGATATTTATGGGCCTTACTACTGAATCCCAGTCTTATTATGGTTTCTAGCATGTGCAAAATAATCAAAAGTGGGTAAAACTTTTAAGCTTCCAAATAAAGATCTGTAAAATTCAGAAGAACATTTGAATATTCGTAGGACATGCATGCTTGGATACGCGAATGGACACTTCTGCAGTATAAACTCCTGCGGTAATTATTAAGATGTCACAAATCCACTATCTGTGATTGTTACTCTCTGATCCTTCAGTACTAACATTCCATCCAGGATAACAACAACCTGTTTTCAAACACTCGAGGGATTGATTTTGAAGTCATGATGTCCACAACCCAATTCTAATCTCAACCACACTCCAAGCACTTATTTCAAAAGCAAGTGCTCTACAACATATATATACACAAATCAAATGAAAGGTTTCTGTCAATCTTCCCTAAAGCTCGAATGCGGAGTTATGTATGGCGCATATCATTCATGCCTTCATCAACTCCAAATCATACCATCCCATTTGGTATCTAAACTGTGCAAGGTTTATTTATATATGCTAGGTTATAGCATTCAAGAAAAGAAACATGTCGAAAAGGACAACAACTTCATGCAGCATAAAATATTTTCTCTATGACGTTTCTGACTGCATGTACAATTTTTGACGTACACAACCACATAATCTTTGTCACTTTTCAAATAGCATAACTAGTAGAAACATGTATAATCTCAAGGGTTTTATGAAAGATACCTGCCCAATATGCCAATGCTTTCAAAAGATGAACTATAGTAGTATCATCAAGCAGAAATTGTACTTCCTTGCTCTTTTAAAAGAAAACCATCAATAAGCAATTTTGAATGAAGTGCGGTGAACTAGGATGCAGCCATAGGAACAATGATAATACCTTCAAAAGTAGATTCAGGATTGTATCACATGCTAAGAATATGGAATCATTATCCTCTATCACAGAACCTTCTGGCCCAATCAACTTATCGAGGCATTCCACAACCTGTAAAACCAGTAACATGCTTAGAAGAATGAAATAATTTGGCATGGTATATTTTGCTACATTAATGCTCTCTACAAAAAAACAGTACGTGGAAATTAAATCGAATTATTAATGTTACTGAGACTAAAGTCTAAATATCACCAAAAAGCTCAACAGAACACCTCGGTTTATCAGCAATATGCTTGGTGCTAATATGCAGTGACATTACTCTTAAGTGAAAAATAGTAACTTAAATCATTCTGACTTACAGCTCTATATCCTCCAGAAGAAGCTAAAGCTTTACATCCTTCAACCTTCATTGTCATTTGACACAAAAATGGAAGCAAAAAGAGAACAGAAGAAAATGAGCTGCAAATACAGATCAAATAGTAAGTCTAGACCAGTATGATCCACTAAAAGAAGTAAACTTATCAATATATCTTACAAGAAATTTTCTATATGTTACTAAACCTTGATTCATCTTGACCTTCAATCAACAGCAAGTAATCTAAGAGTTCTCCAACCTTCTCCTCACACGCAAGAGATGCCTGTGCGAGATAGCTGAAAGAGAACAAGTAACTTACCAAGAAGGGTCGATTCTCTCAATATATCAGTATATAAGTTCATGATTAATGAAAGGTATAGTCTTTATCATGTTAAAAAGAGACAGCTTCCTTCAGATAAATTTAGAGGTTCAAATAAGAAACAACTGGAAATCAACATATCATATATCTATGTAGGAAGAATAAAAATAGAGGCACGGTTAATTTTTGAAATGCCACTACATCTGACCAGCAAAAAAATAAAACTACCTGCATTAATAATGTTCAATTAATAGCAACATGGGACGAACGTAAAAGTGATAGAAATTAGGCATACCTTGCAACAATCCTCACTGATGCAAGAAGGTCATCTCCCTTCTTTTCTCCGTGGTCCTGTAGATTCTAAACTGTGAACACATGAAAAGGTAGAAACAGAATTCTACAGTTTAGGTAATTAATCACCTTTGCATCCTTCAGATACTCGAGAACTACACCTATAGTCTCGTTAAGCCCAGATATCACCTTTGTGAGAGTGCTTTCGTTAATAGACTCCCCTGTAAAAAATTCATGAATATGATTGATATAAAAATAAAAATTTCACAATCAAGCAGACACACATTATTACATTACAGTAGTAGGCTGTTTTCGAACCTCATCACCCAAAATGAAACGTCAGATCAGTTTGTCAAAATCAATCACCATAGTTCACATTGTCTCGTGAATGAAGAAAGGGTAAACATTTGGGGAAAGAGAAAAAAAATTAAATTTTCTACTAAAGTGAAAAATAAACTTTATTGAACATGGAAAGATTTCATTCAGTTTATTAAAACCCAACCTCGTAAAAACACAATTCCACAAGAAAGAATCACCCATAAAGCTTTCTAATTCATAGGTGACAAGTAAAGTGATATGCCTTTTCAGGTCTTGTATATTTCATCCAGTGCAGGATAATATGTGTAACCTTCTATACACAACCTCGTAAAATCGTGATTCTTATTAAGTTGATTCATATCTATTCTGAATCCTTGTAAATCACCAAATATGTATCATACAATTTTGATATAGATCACATCTAACTATAGAACACATATTCCTGGAAACTTGAAATTGACAAATCTTTGGGCTGAGTATAAAAAACATAATTGAATTAGTTTATTAGCTGTACATAACTGAAAATGTTACCAAACTATAAAAATATGATCATACCTTCAGCAGCATCTGATATTAGCTTGATAATCTTTTCAACCAACGATAAGGCAGTAGCCAAATGTCGCTGCTTTGACGATATTGTGTCAGCAGTGGAAGAGTTTCTAGAAGCTTCAAATTTTAAGTAGGCAATATCGTTCAACAAAACAGCAATTTCAACCCTTGATATCTCCAAGACAAGCAATAAACATCTGGCAAGGTAAACAGAAGAAACTTTAAGCAAGTAGCATTACCCTTAGAGTATGTTTGGATAGGGTATTCACGTAAGAGTTTTCAATTATCTCATTTTACTCAATGTTATGTACAAATAGTAGATGTAATGGAAGTGCAAATGATATGAAAAAATTAATTACATCATTTTTATGATACAAGGAATGAGGATTTGAGGGGTTTTGAAATTTCATCAAAACATGTGTCTTTTCAAAACACCTCCTATTTAAGCTAAAACATAGTAAAGTGGAATTTCAAAACTCTCCATATGATTTATTTTATACATGAAACAACCTAAAAATAAAGGTAATTGAAATACCCTACATAAACGTAGCCTTAAGGATCTAGGAACTCTGGCAGCAGGAACATGTTAGCTTACCTGTCCATAGGATATGAATCTTGTACATCAGGTAACTTTACCTGACCAATCAGCCATTCCTCCCCTTTTATAGCCATCACAGACTCTGCTAAAACAAGGGCCTGAAGCTTTTCTGCAGGTGCTGCAGATAGAAAGAAAAAATATTAAATATGTTTTAAACCATCATGTTTGTCGAAAATAGAAACATTTGGCAGGTAGTATCGAAAATTATCGACAAAGTTAAATAAATTAATCCAAGAGTATATAGTGCAAAACCGCCCCTGCTCTCTTGGGAAAATTTTGACGTCAATCCACGCACTACATATTTGAACACCAGTTAACATCATCGTCAAAATTCCAATTGAGGTTGATACCAAACATGCCACTGAAAACGCATTTGTTTAAGGTTAACTAAAACTTACTGTGGGTACCCAGTCAATGAACCTTCCACTTGATCTTTCTCAATGTTTTTTCAAGACGACTTTTGCTAAAAATTCCAATTTTGCGAGACCAAACAGTTATCCCATCCACATAAAACTTTAGGCACAGGAAATTAGTGGTATTCCAGAAGCTATAAAATTAACTCTACGGGAAATTACAAAAATTATACTAGTAATTCAAGATGCGGCAAGCAAAGATATCAGGATGTACATCACATCTAAAAAAAAATAGTCAAAACACACCTACACGGTTCTGTAAGATGGACATGATGCCAACACGCATATAAGCTGACCAAATCTCATTTGGCATCACACGAAGAGCATCACGAACAGGTGCCTGATAGTACAATAGAAAGGCATTGACTTTCAGTGGAAGTCTTAATGACCAAAAGAACATGTGCATACATCATGCGTGAGTATTTTTTTGAGCATGCCATTATTCTAAGAAGTCCAAAAATTACGTGTGAAATACTACACTAGACGTGAGGACTTCAAAAGGTTCAAGTTGTCCAAAATAACACTTAGATTAGGTTAACTATTAAGCATCCTTCGATCATCCTAGCGGCTCCAAAATCTTGTAGACCCAATAACCTCGACAAAATTTGGAGAAACTAAGTATTTTGAAAAAAAATCAATAGAATGATGATAAGAAGGGAAAATATACATGATGAACCTAGCTTTGATTCTCAACCAAAACTCAGCTATATATACGACGAAATATTGGTTATCAACGAACACCAAAACATCCTAAAATTTCAAAGTTTTCCTAGCTATGATTAAGCTAATTATGTATTGTTGATGGTATATTTATATAAACATAGTAAGTAATGGAATACCGAGTTTTGTGAAGATAGGACGCTAGAGAGTAGGTGTAGCACTTCAAATTTCAGGGCATTATGCAACAGAGAAAATTGCCTTGCGAGAGTAAAAACCTGATACGAATGAAGATGTTAAAAACGTGAAAATGATTTAAATGTGCCATTTCAAACTACGCCACTAAATAATCAAATACAATTGGCTTACCACCAATGGTAGCTCGGATGCATGATTGTTAATGATGTCCACAGACAATTTACCAAGCATCAGTTGAACAAGCTTTATAGCAAGTTCCAGTTGATGAGAACCTGCTTGATATTTGCAAAGCAGGAGTCAATTTAAGATACAGACAGTATTTCACATATTTAGACATGTGAATTCAAAGCCAAAGGAAAGGTATGAAAATCAAGACAAATATAAGGCCCCAACAATAGTAGGGCATAGACTCAAACCCACTAAATAAAGAACAGTAAAGCAAACTAACAGATTTTGACATTTAGTCGTTATAATTACTGAATCAAAAAGCGCAAAAATTATCACCAAAATGACACTGGAAAAAAAATAAACAAAAGTTAATTACCATCTGGAAAAGCAGCTATTTGAGAAGCTATCACTTTCAAGCCTCCAGATTCATAAAATGTTCTGCCCCCTTCTCCACAAGCGGCAGATACTAAAGTAAAAAATTCATAGCATTCACTAAGAACGGGCAAGACTGATCTGCATGCAAGAAATTTTTTTGTAAGATATAGCAATTCTGCAATCAATGCATACCTTCTTTTAAGACCTGAAGATCCCGCAGTGAAGCTATATTAAACGAATAAAAGAGGATCAATTTGAACTACATTTAAAAATGACAATATAGAAATCTACATAGACAACACTGACTGACAACTTACTCTGTAGACATTATTTCCAGTATGAGTGGAATATTAGAAATCATATATTCTGAAGCAGCAATTTCAGGAACACGACAAAAAGAAGAAAGAATAGTCACAGCTAACTGCATATACGCATCTCGATTTTCACCTTTTGTTCCACTGGTAGCTCCTTTCCCCATTCCTAATCCCATAACATATTAAATATTAAAAATCATTAAAACATAAGATCTTCAAAAATTATAAATTCTCAAAAGCAAACTAGCAAACATGACAGAACAAAGCATTACCAGTTCGTAAAAGGCGATCGAGGAATTGAACTCCAACGGCGTCATAAACCCTGGAAAGGGAAGCAAGGTCATCTCCTTGACAAAATTTCGTAACAAGGAGAAGGCCGGCGAACTTCTGCTCGTCCCTCTCGCCCTGTAAAAGCTTCAAGCAATCTGCAACCAATGGCGATTGAGCTTCGGATTCCTGTACACAATGAAAACAAAACAAAGACAGGGCGTCAAGTAAAGATACACAAACACTTCCATGATTAGCTAAAGGAAATTGATTAAGACATAAAGACCATCAGGCAGCTGAAGTGGCGATCCGAGGAGAGTGAATCGGCGGGAACGGAACCACAAGGAGACTTGAAGAGGGGTTTTTGCAGGGTCTTTTGGTTTATCTGAAATCTGTTTCAAGTCTTCGAGAATTTGTTCGCGAGTTTTTAATTGGAAATTTATATATTGCCCAACAATTTCTATTTGGGTCTGTTTATGTATGGGCCAGGCTGAAACCAATTGATAAAGATATTAATGGGCCGGGTTTATGTTTTTCGACCTGTCGTATTTGCGGTTAAAACGGAGTTTCTGACACTTTTAGATGGAGAAACGACACTTGACATAACATAGTATATATATTGCATTGCGTCCTATCAGAAATTTTGATAATGAAAAAATTTTAACAAATAAATATATAATATGCATTAAAATTGACATTTAATTATATCTATAATCCATTTTATTGTATTGCATATTTCCATTTTCACTCTCATACTTTAGGAATGGCTGAAATTTAACTATATATAAAATATATAATATAATGGATTATATAGGATAAATAATATCTGTCGTGTATATCGGAAAGTAAAGGCAATAAAATAAGGTTAGTTGGTTTTGAAGAATTAATCTAAGTCATAGAAGTTTAAATGTGTAAACTAAAAAAATTTTAATTTGAGCATAACATGAGTATTATGGTCGAAATATGTAAAAGTGTAGGAAAGTCTCACATTTTGAGTTAAGTTTTAAGGTGAGAGTGACCCTATAGTACTTAATATTGATACTAGAGCTCAGGTTACAACAACTCTTTGCACAGAAAGCCCGAAGATGAATTAGTTGGTGCAGGCCACACATCAACTTGAGTTTGATATGTGGATCAACTTAGAAGAATCCAATGCCCACCGGAGATGTGTTTAGGTTGTCGCTCTTCCAACCCGAAACGGTGTGAGGATGAGATTGTTGAATTATCTCATATCGATTGTGGAATGGGGGCTGCTTAATTAGTAATACTAAATGTGAGGGAAAAGATCACATTTTAAACTAGCTTTGAGGTGGAGGGGTCCAATAGCCCCCAACAAAAAGTAAATTACATGAAATCATGCATAAATATTTATTTAACATTCGATTGAAGTAGTGTTAATTTTTAAAGGATGACGACATGTTAAATAAAATGCATGGTTACTTGTTATGCCCCAAAAGTAGACCAAAGGAAGAAATTTGTGTTAAACTTTGAGACCAATCAATTTGATAAATTCGTCATAAAAGCTTGATATTTTCTCCATAGTTCATGAGGAGATTTTAAACTTCATGTTGGTACTATGGTTGATTTGAACAACATCAAACGAATCCAATTTTTTAGTTTTCTTTTTTAACATATGCACTCAAAATATTAAACAAGGTTTAGTTTTGCCCATAGATCATATGAATTTTGATTTGTGCTTGAAACCATCTCTTAATTGCTTATATTAATTTATCAAGTGGAGGATGAGTTGAATTAATTTCAATTTAATCGCAGGTTTAGTTCAGCAAATTCCTATGAAAGATTATGGTTCTCGGATATCCAATCAATTAATCCCCAAATCGAGGAAACTTAAGCGAAAATTAAAGAATAGGGTGAGAAAAAAAGGAGAAGCAACTAAATGGAAGGCTTCGCTCGCTCGTTTTGTAGACAGCGAGTAGAGTGCATAAGCCCCTTTCTTTAGAGATAGGGACAAGTACTACACAAGCTCTTAAGTCAAATACAAAATGAGCTTTGTCTATAAAGCAGAGCAACCTTGTCTTGCTTGCAAATAATATCAAATTTAATTTTTAGTCAAGCTGATAGTCATATTTTAGTACCTCTCGAACTATTATATGTTCCCTTGCAGGTTGTATATGCTATGTAAATTACATGTTTATGCATTAGGCCCTTGTGTGTCTTGATGTATATGATTTACTTCAAGGCTGGTGAACTATCGTGTTTAGTATAATGTTTGTATTGTATTTGTCTTTAAATGAGGTGATTCTACATTAGAGATCCATTTAAAAAAAAATGAAAATTTCAACGCATAATCACATATTCAAAGATAATGACAGACGAGGACTATATATATCGTAGGGTTTGTAGAGAGCAGATTTGTTTGAATCCAGTTGGCCCTGAGTATTGGATTTACTCCCTCTCCTTTTTTTTTTTGATTCATTCATCTAGCAAAAAGTAAACCAACTATAACGTAAAGCTCTCATGGAAGAGAAGCTGAAGAACTATTGCAGGTGACCCGATATTTAAGAATATATGGATATGGATAGTTGTAACTTTCTCTTTCCATACACTACATTGTATATACATATAATATTATAGAAAGTTTTGATGTTTGTGAAAGGTTATTGTAATTTAGAAATTGGACAAAACTTTGGTTTGTCTCACTAATATAGTTTTGGATTAATGATTTTTCACCTTCTTATTTTCATTCATTGTCAGCAAGGGGAGAACCTTGGATTGACTAACGATTTGATGAAAAAGATACATTCGATATTGATATATAATTTCAGGATTGAGATCATCTCATAACAACTTTTTTTTAAATTGTATTAATTTACCGTCTGTATTTTGCCATATCATCTTAAAACAATATGATGATGTGAAGAAAAAACATATGATATGCCAATAGTTTGTATATAAGTGGTAATGCGGAGATTTCAAACTTTTCGTTAATATATTGATAAGATTAACTGCTATGCCATATTTTTTGTATGAACAGTCAAATAATGATACTTTTATCCTTAAATTCATTCATTTTAAGTACTACTTTTAATATAGAGAACATATTTCAATCGCATTGACATATACAACAAGAAATAAACGATTAATTTAACTTTTTTTTTCAATAAAAAAAATGCAGATGGAGGATGTTTAAATGGTACATGCAGTACTTACTGACGTTGTGTTTGTCCTCTGCTTGCATTGCTTTGAAGAATGTAGATATGAATGAATGTGTGGATTGGATATTTGAATCAATGGGCGCGAATTTGGATGAATAAGCGTGCGAAATGCTTGTGCAATCAATTGCATCACATTTTAATTTTTCTTGAATTTTAGTGAATTTTGAATTTTAAATTTTAGAGAATTCTGAATTTACTTTTATTAAGAGTTTCCGATCTTCAATTGAATTGAGATAGACTATATGTTTATTTCATATTGTGTTTGAGTTACGTGGTTATGCGTTAGAGCCCATTTTTTAGATAAAGTAACTGCTTAAGAAATTTTAGCTGAACAGAGTTTGAATCTGAGTTCTCTATTGATATGTATGTAAAATATCTGCTTTAGTGTCTTCTTTTCATTTTTGGTTCTTTATTATATTATACCTAATCAAATCAATATATATGATATTCATATAGTAGCATTACAACTAATGATGATCCACTATCATTCTTCTCTTCGTACTGTAATTTAGAACTCACTTGCAGGAATCGCAAGGGAGGAGTTGATTCTCTACTAAGAACTGCTAATCTGCGATTTTCACTCAAATTAGTTTAATAATCGTGCTCAACTGACTTGCGAGGCTCATAACCAAAACTCGTTTCATAGAAAAAAATGAAAAAAAAAAAACTGACGAAGGACAGCCATCGACGAATAAATACAGGAAACCAGAAGGAGAAATGAGAAGAGAATCGCTGCTAATTTTTCTTGGTTTTAGGGTGATTAGAGGGGATGTTTATATCGTGGGTTTAATGAAATGAGCTTAACTAAATTCAAGTAATGACTAAATTTAGGTATAAATTGGTTTAAGTAAAAAAAAAGTCACAACTTTCTTTTTGAGTTTATAAAATGGGCTTAAGTAAAAAAAAAGTCACAACTTTCTTTTTGAGTTTTCTTTATAATTCACAATGACATATTAATAAATTATCTAAAATAAGTAAAAAAAAAACACCTTAATTAAATGACCTTAATTAAATGCTAAGAGAAAAAAATAAAATTTTATATGTATTTTATATGACATATATGAAACAAGTTATTAAAGTATATATATATAACGCTTTCTCAACACTTCAAATTTAAGAATTTTTTTATTTTCAACGGTTCTACACTCTCATTCTCGTGCTTGCACCCGCTTCATACAACTATATAATCGGGGATGGTTTATTTTTTTAGTGATCATAAATTAATGGATTTGATTTTGCTTTTGATTTTATTTACTTCTTATATGCTTCATTTCATTTTCTATCTTGTATATTTCTTCATATCTCTATTTGTAAGGTTTATTGGGGAGGGAAGTGATTTAAAATGTTTGAACATGAAGTAGCCTCACTAAGTATTTAGATTTTTAAAAAATATTGTAAGAATTAAATGATGTCATAGGAATATTTAGAGCAAATGAATGAATTTTGTAGAAATATTAATATATTATATTAAATAAAATAAATGTAAGGATTGATTTATTTCATCTTTATATAAGATAATATAAAATATAACGTAAATTTGTAACATGATAATATAATTGTTTAACATTTGTAAATTATTTTTATATTTGAATTAATTTTTTTAAGAGTTTGAATGAAACCTATAAATTAAGTGTGAGTGAAATTAAAAAACCGAATTTATTTAAATAAAATAAAAATTAAAGCAATGCATTAAGGACTGCTAATGTCCCATCTCAATATCCTAATATTTTTAATATCCTAATTTTTTTTAACAGTGACTTCAAAAAATCAAAGTTGACCAAGATTTTTTTATCATTTTCTAGAGAAAAAAATCAGTTAAATTACATTCTTCAAATATAATATAAAATAAAATAAAATTTTCATTCATCAAATATTTGAATCGAGTCATATTTATATACTAGTTATTAATTTAAAAAACATATATATAAATATTAATGAACAATTACCGTAGAACAACTTTACATACTTAATGTTCGGCAAAAAGACGCATCAACTCT
>JAYMTC010000266.1:0-13155 GCA_036897605.1 Melianthus villosus
AAGCTCACAGATTGCTAGGACTGATTTTACAGTGGGAAGTGCCGCAGTCCTTCCATTTTACATCCTCATGGTTCTTAGCTCCAAAGGTTCAAATTGTGAATTCGTTTGTACTATCCAGTCGTATTTATGTTCAATCCGTCATATTTCAATTAGTAGTGCCAATGGAGAAAAACTAACTGTAAGACTCTAACTAAGCTAAATAGTCGCCTATCAGTAGGCTCGCCAACCAATCTAGACTATGATTTTTATTATCCTTAACGGATATCAAAATCATAAGGATTGTTTCATTAAAAAGAAAAAACTTTTCATATACCATTAGAGAATCTCTGATGCTCAACTTATTGAATCAAATTCTGATTCTCGTGGTTGCTTGATTTAGTCAGGACCTGACCTGACCTTCGCATAGAAAAGATAACGAAGAAAGCGATCAAGCATGAAGTACTACTCTCTGTATCTAATCATGTTCAGAAAAGTTACAAATTTATGTGAAATCTATTTCACAAATAACAAAACTTTCTTCATCACAGCTAAAACTTGGGCGAGTAAAGGACTCGACTCTAGTAAGTAAAACTTTCACATGAAAGATAAAACTCGACTAGAAAAAGATTTTGAAATTTCTTATTTTACTATGTTCAACTCTATGTATCATTTGATGATGCTATGTAAATTGCTAAAAACATATGAAATGTATGACCAAGCCAATAACGTCTTGCTTAGTTTCGGCATTGACTGATGGAAATTATAATTCCCAATATTGGGTTCGATTCTTACGAGAGCAACTATTGATTAGAAAACCACCACAAGTGTCTAAATCTCATAAAATTTTCATCGTTGAATCCATGGCCTCATGATGTCACGGAAACTAAATTTTATATTTTTTTAATTTTTATAATTTTCAGATTTTGAGCTCAGATTACAATTCACATACTTAATTTTCTTTAATAGGCATCTATGTGCACCAAAAAAAAAAGTATAATTGAGCAATATGATTCAAATCACAATACCATTTCATTATTACAATAAAAATACATGTATTGTAATGAAATGTGGGAGAGATTTTAAATATCATTAGCTTATATACTTCAAGTAGAACTTGACGAGACTAGTAAATATCAGTTCTCGAACAACTTAAATGATGTGGTCTAGAGAGAGATTTTTATTGGCACTGATCTTAATGAACATATGATTATGGTTGTTATGATTATAATGAGAGAAATGCAGGATTTATGTCTTATTTTATGACTTAATTATAGCAAACACTTCACATCTTATATCCTTTAAAAGTTAACCAAACACAAGTTAAATAGATTTTTTTTACCTAAGAAGATTGATTCAAATTTTTAATTAGATTGTAAGGTGATCTCAACTGAAAGTATAGCTTCACAATACATGTATTGATCTTAGAAGTAAAGATCCAAAAGAGATATTCACATCTTATATCTTTATTTTTTTTATTTTTTTTAATTATTCTATTTATTATGGTAGCCTAAATTCCAATATGAAAAATTAAACTTCATGTTCTATTTAAATATATTTAAAAAAAATCAATATTAACCACAACCATATAAAATAAAATTTAATATTTATTATTAAGGTTTTATTGAACTTTTATCTTTGGAGGAAAAATAATGTATAATAAAATGAGTATATGTGATTAAATGCTATTAGATAAGCTTTGAAAAGAGATTTTGGAAGATATTTTGGTTAAAAATTTCGAATACCTCACTATCACACAAAACAAAACCCTCTATACTATACCATTTGGTCAATCTTCATTCAAGAGATGAAAAGTTATTACTCGTAAATTGGTTTTTACAACATATTCAACGTTGTTGATATGGTCGAGAAACAACGATCAAATTGAAGAACTCAAAACCATGTTAATAACACATCCCTATTACGTTATAGTTACATCAGGACTCAAGAGTCCGTTCATTCTTGAGGTCGTGATAGATAAATTAATAAAATCTATTCAAAAAAGTTCCTTGATAGATATTGTTTTGTTCGCTTATGATGTTATGTTAGGGGATGAAACTGGAAGAAATGTAAACAAGTTAAAATTATGAAAGCAAACCTTGAAGTCTCATAGTTTTCGACTAAAATAGGACAAAGCTAGAGTATATGAAATATAAATTTAATAAACGTACGAGAAAATACCAATATATAACATTAAATGGTTTAGTAATTCAAATGAGTGACCAATTGATACCTTGAATGGTTGTACAAAATAATAAATATATTGAAGGTTATGTTAACAATAGGATTCAAGTTGGTAATTAGAACAACTTTATTATATGATAGATAATGTCAATCAATAAAAAGACAACAAGAATAAAAGATGAGTAACCAAAATGCGGTGAATGCGTGTCTATATAGGAAAGAACAAAGTAAGAACTAAGGATATTCTAAAATAAATTGTAATAGCACCAATAGAAGATAGATGATTGAGAATAATTTCTAATTGTTTGGTCATTACCCAACGGATCGGATGCCTTTAGATGCGTCAATTTAAAGATTAAAAATAATAGAGTATAGATGCGTCAGTTTAGAGATTAAAAATAATAGAGTATGGAAACTTGATTAGGAAGAAAAAAAGGGTTGAAATTAAGTGATTCAAAAAGACGTGAATACACGACATTTAGATCATACATCAAACTGAGGCAGAGTGAGTGTAGGAGACTACCTTGCTAATCTATCATGAAATGGGTTCATATAGCTCGCTTCAATTATTTCGGGATAACAATTTTGATATTGTTGATATTATTGTGATTATCAATTTGGAAGTGTTCAACACTCCAATTTATAAATCATATCGGCAAAACCTTGAAAATGATGGTACATCCTAAGGATACATACTGAATTAACAAGAACCTTACAAATTGAGGACTAAATCCGTAATTAAACCTACCAACAAAAAGGTATCTCTACGAAGTTGATGATCAGTAGAAAGAAAAATTCAAGAACCATGGCCAGAGACGACGAGAAAGCCACTTATGTCCACTTGTACATACAGGACCAGTTAGAAAAGGGTTTCACCACTAAATACAGGAACAGTTTGTTAATCAGAGGTGATTTTAGATTTAAATTCTTATTTATGGCCTATCAACTGCAACAGTGTCAAACCAATCCACAATCAACTTTCAAGGCAAATTAACCAACTCATATCTGCCCTAAACATTTTAAAATTTTGACATAAATCTATTTCCTGAAAACAAATACAAACTGATACCACTACAATAATTTAGCCATGTGAGAACCTAATTCTTTAGAAATTGGGCTTAATTTGGACATCTAACGTAATTTAGACCATGCAACAAATACACTAACATCTTCTAGCAATTTTGGGTACATCTTAGAATAATTAAAAACTAAACTAAAATATAACCAAAAAACTTCGTTCTCTACGAAGTTTTGAGGAATAAAATGTTGTCAGGAACAAACAAATCATTTCCAAAACTAAGTCTAACGCAGTAATTAAATGCGAGAAGAGTTCAAATTAGTCTTATTCAGTTTGGATTGTTTATTGCTTATCTGTAGCCAATTAGTATTCAGTTGGGATTGTTTATTGCTTATCTGTAGCCAATCTGAGTTCGAGAATGAGATGCAGAAGAATGATGTTAAGAATGCTCAGCTGTATGGATGTTCTTAAATCAGAAGACTTCACACAATGCCCTAGTTCATGCTTGATGAATATGAAAGTTAATATGACGGCACTTACCTCTTTATATTTTCTGTGCATTTATTTGAACTCCAAGAACATCGCATGTGAAATTTAACATACTGCTGTCCACGGACGCTATAAAAGTATAAACCTACCTGGCTTGTGACGTGTTTACAATGTCATGTGTACTTTCATCACGTTCACAGTATGATGCAACTGCTTGTTCTTCAAGATGAAGCCAGTAATTAGTTTGAAATTAACTTCCCATCGTTATAACGTAGTGTTCTTGGTTTTTCTCCTATATGCCAGAAGCTGAAGAAATACAAACATGATAACAACAAACGTTTACATCTACCAGCTGCATAACCCTAAGAATACAATAAAGTATAGATGTGTAAAATACCATAAATGAGCATACCCGATGGCCATGGCAGGAATTGGATGTCACTTCTTCAACTCCTGCCAAAGTTTCTTCCTCTCTTAAAAATTGCAACTTATCTCCACATGGATCTAACGCAGTGGAATTAGAAGTAGAGACATTGATGGACGTTGAAAGGTTAAATTGCAAATCCTTTACCAAGTATATTTCAACTTCATCAGCTCGAAGTATACCACTTTGAAAAGCAACATACTACGACAACCCATGGAACACCCATTTCAGTAGTGATTATAGAGCATCTGTATGAGAAAGAAATGCATGTTGTGGAAAAGAGTCACCTGGCATAAGTGCTTAATTGACAAACCGGGCCAGCAGCAAATGTATGGACGCTGCAAAGTAGGTATGGTTGCTTCATCAATAGACACAAGCCTGAGGTAAATGTTCCGCTGAAATTAACAATCAGTAAATTGTTCATGCATTAATTGAAGACCAAATGAGAGCTTAAGAAGCACACGTAACTTAAAAATATTCATTTGGAAATCCGTAGTAAAGTAAGAGGCTGTGAATCACATTAGATCAGAAATGGTTAAAATATTTATGCAAATTTCCAATTTCCATATAGAGGAACTCACAGCAATTTTGAGCACAAGTGTGATTCATGTCTCTTATCTGCAGAAACAAAAATATTATTTACCTCATGGTTTTCCTCCAGATTTCGAATATTATCTATCAACTTAGATACACGGGTATTCCTGGTAATTTTGCCACTGCTTCCACTGAAACCTCCTTGACGGGTGTGACTTCGCATGCCACCTTTACCCCAGGAAAGCCTTTCTGAGCTGCTGACAAGTCCAGCCGACGCACTCATTAACTCCCTACTCAATTCACTATCATTATCATCACCAACTCCATCTGTATTTGGAGCTGCTGAAGGAGACTGAGAAAACTGAACTACTCCGCATCTCTTGTATCGTTTTGGTTTCATTTCTGTGAGCTCGTCATTGGAAGATGAATCTTTGCCTCCATCATTATTGTTCATATCTTCATCATTATCAGATTCACGAAGATCAGCAGTTTGATAGTTTCTTCTCCTCAAATTAGTGTTTCGATAGCTACCGTGTGATCTCCTCACAAATGCAGCTGCAGTGGCTTTAGCTGTCCGTTTCTTTCCCAAGGCTTCTGATTGTCGTCGAAATGTCTGGGCAATGGATGCTTGGATCTGCCCCAAATAAAGAGAAAGATCAAATTTATGAATGAAGAAAGAGCAAGAAGGAGATGTTTTGCTCCAGTGACTTGTATGATAGACATCACCTGCACATGTAAATGCAATTTCCATTATACATGCACGATTGATAACACAAGAATGAAAACTAGAACAATTTGGCATTCATTTGCATTTATATGAAGTAACTACCATCGATTCGAACACTATTAAAAGAACATAAATTTTTTAGATGTTCATTTATGTGCTAAATACCAGCAGTCCCTTCATCACCTACTCATTTAAGCTGTGAATCTCGGGGAAAGTACAATTAATTTATAAAGTAAAGACACCGAAATGTGGCTTGGGACAAAGACTCATAACTGAACTTGACAAATCTCACCTGCTTATTCCGGGCTTTTTCTTCCTCGTGAAAAGCCAATTCCTAAAACAAACAAGGAATGGAAGTTTAACATTCAAAACATTTGAAAGCAACATTTGACTCTTGAGATGCTATGCACTGGCAAGATTTTACCTCTTCCTCATACTTGTCAATATCTGGATAGATAATTGCAATTAGGGCATCATAGTTTGGATCATCTCTCAAAGAACGACGACTAGCACAATGTGTGCGGCAAGCTGGACACTCGTTATTTCTGCATCAGAACTCAACTACCAGTTAACACGGCAGATTTAAAATTTTCTACGAAACGAATAAAGGAATTAGTTCGGTTTGTTAATAGATCAATATAGACCCTGGAAGACGTACCCCAGGCGCATAGATTTGTCTATGCATCCTCTGCAGAAACGATGTAAGCATTCCATTACTGTTCTTGTTTTCCGTATGATCCCTATAGAATACTTAAGTCAACATTTATCAACCCTAATTTGATGTTTATGAAAGGATTATACCAAGTAAAGATCGGACTTATAGCTCGTCTTTAGTCCATAAAAAGTTGAGCATAAATAATGAAACAGATTTACTGTATCAAGGAAATATCTCCTAATCCAAAAAAGCATTGACGATACGATTGAATAGCAAGTATGAGCTGGCTGACTCCCTGTAGCAGAATATGATGGGTCTTAATGAACGTTGTTACAATGCTAGTCCAACTTCCAAATCATGGAACAAGTTATGGGTCATGTATACCAAAATTGATAAATCCAAACACGAATTCTATAAATAGCTGACGTGGGAGAAAGTGTTACAAGCTCTCCGACTTAAGATTTGACATCCTCGTTTTGATGTGCTCAAATGATTCAGAACAGAATGCTTCATAACAGAATGCTCGAACTATGTTGGATGCTACGCGGATCCCATTCACATCGCCTCAGGATATGGCACTTAATGTGAAAGGTTCTAGATGTAGGTCTCACTTTCGGGACAGAATATAGCACTCAATTTCCACAATCACAACTTGAGTGAAACTTGTTTGATAATATTGAAATCAGGAAAGCTTTAGTAGAAACGGTTATTTAAAATGGTATCAGAGAATGATGTACCTTGAAGTCAAGCGTTCGAACCTTCACTGCTGTAATTCCCTAAATTTATCATTCATTTGTGAATGACCATTATTAAGTCATATATTCGCATGTCGCCCGCGTCCAAGTAAGACAGTTCATTATGAGTTACGCTTTCGCGTGAATGGGAGTGTTGAAATATATATATCGATTAAATCTCATTCTACTATAAATTCGGGGTTTTAGTAGAGACGATTATTTAACAGATAACATTACGAACATGCCAAACTCAAAAAAATGTATCACCCAACATGCCAAGACTAGGCCTAAGCCCTTTAAATAAAACTGATCCATTTACAAGTAATAAAACTCAATTTTAGAAACCAAGACCCATTCAATAATCATTTAATGTGACACATCATATCATAATTTCTCCTGCATACTAAGAAAAACATCTTCATTGCAATATGCCTAAAAGTAGCTTATATGGATTCTAAATGTGGTTCTCATCCTCTCACTCCATGGCATGTCACTTAACGCTTGAATTCTAGAGCAAATCACATTGGCATCACAATATGGCACTTACTTTACACACAACCGTGTTTAATGTTACTTGTATGACCAGTTTCCAAAGTACTAAGATCGAATCTCTTTATTTACTTACAACGTGAGTTTAAGTATTTAAGACACTTGATATCAAAGGTTCTAAATGCAAAACTATTTGAAGAAAAACGGGGAGACCTTTCGCAACTCCTGGCTACTTTAAGGATGTTTAGCCCACTAGATCTCAATAGTGGGGAAACTACAATAGCCAAAATAAGCTACGCCACCAACGATCTCAATAGAAGAACACAACAGTCTGAGGTGGTATACCCAGATGGAGAGAACCCTAGAGTTCCGGTAAAAATTCCAGTACAGCAGATCAACATCTTTAAAAGCTTGCAATAGATTAATTCCATATGATGTTACCCATCTCCCATCAACATAACCTTTAAATGAACTCACATTACTACTAGGAAAGAAATTACCTTTAAATGAACTCACGTTACTACTAGGAAAGAAATTCGCACTCTAGGTTTATGGGAGCTATTTAAATGTATAATCGATTAAATCATCTTCTGCTATAGGTTAGAGACGGTTCTTTAACATGGTATCAGAGCATGAAGTACCTTAAGGTCAAAGGTTCGAACCTCCAATGCTGCAATTTCTCCAATTTTACATGATTTCACATGTATTTGTGAATGATTATTATTGGATCATATATTTGAGCATTGTCCGCCTCAAAGTAAAGCAGTTGAATGGGCCACACTTTTTTGTGAGAGGGAGTATTAAAATGTATATCAATCAAATCACCTTCTACTATAAGTTCAAACTTGTAGTAGAGACTTTTATTTAACAGTAGCCACAAATTCCCCACCTCCCAAAGCTGACAAAAGAAAAGCAAAAAAAAAAAAAGCCAACTCTTTAGATCACATGGAGTATTGTAATTAAAAGACTTGACGATAATGCCAAGACAACAGGAACCCTTACGAAGATGGAAGGAAGAAACATGTATGAATGCCTCAAGAGGGTAGGAAAATCGTAAGCAGATATGTCACATAATCTGTATTTCCATTTGTGTATCTTCCAGTTAACCGGCTTTTATTTCTCTCAGTAGAGGGATACAATTATTTCTCTCTTTTGCAGTGACATTTTGCTCTATGATGAAAACAAATTACCGAAGAACGGATTTGATTATAATTGATATCAAATCAGCTCATCTTTGTTTACCTAGTTAGAAAATTTAATTGATTCTAAATCCTTTCCAGATGGAGAGTTTCCCTTCCTTTTATCATTCCTTCTATATTTGGCCCTCAATTGTAAATTCTAAGATTACAACTTTTGGGAAGCAGAAAAATTATATAACAAATAAATCAAATAAAAAACCACAGGAGATGAAGAAAGAGAATATAAAAGAAATTCTGTCACTTGGCTCTGAAAACTAAGGCCTTTAAATAGTTTCATTCAGTTTGAATTTCTCGGTCTATTTAACCTTTCAGCTCAATTTATTAAGGCTCTTGCAATGGTTTCCTTTTTATTCATGAATAAGGATATTTTTTCATTAAGAATAAGACTTGTAACTGTAACCAACAATGTCTTGTCCATACATTAAACTCCTATCAAGTTTGCAGATGCTGCATAAACATTAGAATTTCCCAATATGTTTTGTCAATTTGTTTTTCAAGATTTATAAATGTTAATGGGATTCATTTACATATTACATATTTCTTAATCTTGCTTGCCCAAGGTAATTATCAGGCTCTGCCAGAAACCACATAATGACAAGTATGCTGTAATTCTGAGATAAAAATGTATCCATTAATCATGCTGCTGTACCAAATTCAGTCAGTCTTGTGTTAATTGCTCACTTCAGGACTTTTGGCATGTGACGCAAGCTTATTGAACTAAAAAATTTAAGGATTAAATCCAGAACAAAAATGAAGGGTAAGAAAACTTAGGGTTTCCAACCCTATTTTTCAGCTCATTTTGGTTCCTCTACTTTCATTAATTTGTTATAGCATTCACTTTTTTCAGGGTCAAACTATTCAATAAGACACAGGCTCCTGAGAATGACAAAGAGAAAAGCGTAAAAGAAAAAAAAATCAATTTAGTTTCTTGAAATTGTCGAACAAATAACTTATTTCTCAATGAAATAATTAAGTACCTAGACAGATCGGGCACTGTACTTCTTTGCGGATTTCTGCCAGGTTCACTATGACAAATCTGCAGAAGAATATGCCATTTAGATTAGCTTATAACATAAAAATTTGAGGATAGACATCTCATTATGTAGTTTTCTTTCTCAGGCACAAACCCTGAACAATTAAATTCATTGTTGAAACTTGACTGATAGATCATAAAACGAATATTTCTTATGGGAATAGAATATTTTGGCTAGCCACGCAACTTTCTACAAATTATAAATAAAATGAGAGAGAAAAGATATTGAATACCCAGATGTCATCCTATACTTCAGTCCATCTGACAACTAGAGGTGGAATCTTGAGAACAACCTACCTTTAGTCCAAATATCATTTGTATTATAGCATCAAGAAGTTCTTACAAGTGTATATCTCCAAATTCATAGTAAGAAAAGAAAACACTAATATACTGAATTTTCGAGTAAAGCACTATCAAACAAATATTTGCTCTACAAAATCCAACCTTCAAGAGTTTCGCACCAACAATGTTAACACAGCCGCCCAACAGTATATTACATGAAAACAGAGTAAATCAGTAGAATATCAAACATACGACATCTTGCTTTGATTCCGTGACTAGCCACTAATTATTTTAAAAGTTCAAGTTTCGAGAATCTGATTTCTACTAATGGTCTTAACATACTCCACAGTGAAGGACCTGACAATTTATGTGAGAAAGTTTTTCAGTTAAGTTGCATCAGTACAAATTTAAAGATTTTATGAAAAAAATTGATAGACCACAAAATCCAACTGGCCTTCCACTGTGTTTGAGTATATCAATTAGATCTCCTTCAACTACAAATTCAAGCTTGTAGTAGAGTTGATTATTTAACATGATATCAAAGCAAGAGGTCGTGTTAAAATAGATATATGGACTAAGTCTCTCCTTACTATCAGTTCGAGCTTTTAGTAGAGTCGATTATTTAATATGGTATTAGAGTAAGGGGTCATGGGTTTGAACGTTATTTAACTTGGTTACAGAGCAAAAGGTCGTGGGTTTGAGGGGAGTGTTAGAGTAAATCAATTAGATCTCCTTCAACTATTAGTTTGAGCTTGTAGTAGAGTTGGTGATTTAACAGGGTATTAGAGCAAGAAGTCGTGGGTTTGAACCTCCACTGTTGCAGTTTTCTCCTAGTTTCACATGCATTTGTGAATGACGAAG
This sequence comes from Melianthus villosus, assembly GCA_036897605.1. Lineage (NCBI taxonomy): Eukaryota > Viridiplantae > Streptophyta > Magnoliopsida > Geraniales > Francoaceae > Melianthus > Melianthus villosus. The sequence continues at coordinate 10,606 of JAYMTC010000266.1, forward strand.
AATGTATTCAATGATATACACCAGGTACTTTTGTACAAATTGAACTATTTCGAGCTCAAGTACTTCTAAAATTTGGCAACCAACCTGCTCTCTAGGGTAGTTAATTGCATAACAACTAACCTTACAATCAAAAGTCATACAAAGGAAACGTAGCAGATCAGTTCAGATACACAAGCAAACAGCAGTCACCAGGCTAATAGGTAGCAGACCATTTAGATACGAGCAAACTGCCAGAAACCAACTGCAGGCTAAATAGGTAAAAACATATCACCCTACCACAAAAGATCAAGAACTCACCTGCACCAACTCTGTAATAGAAGGTTGGCCACCCACCAAGCAGATAGAACATAGGAGAACACAACAAAACATCTACATCCATTTCAATACAATACTGAAATACAAAGGATTCTCGCAGTGCAACAAATTAAACAGCAGTACCAAAGATTGATGCAGATCCAGAAAAAAAAAAAACCTAGCACTCGTGCATTAAACAGTAAGGAGCAGAGATACGAACAATGAAACATTAAAACGGAAAGAGGAAAGCAGTGGGCGTACTCATCTTTGTCTTCCATAATCGAAGTCGAAGAGGAGCCTCGATCAGATTCTGAGGAACAAAGAACAAAATCAAAAGCTCCATAAGCCAATTAACAAAGTTTGAGAGGGCAAGTAATCAGAATACCGTACCATCGGGCTCTTCAGATCGCTCATCGTCGTTTTCACTGCGATTCAGCTGTGGAGAATCATCATCTGGTGTCTGGTACAAGCGCCCCTGCGCAGGCATTTCTTCTTCAGGTCCAAAGCAAGAAACGAAAATCTAGCAAACAAAGGACGGGTTATACGACTAAGTCACTACGTTGTGTTGCTCCGGTAAATTGGCCGTGGTCAGACGGTGGTTGTTGAGGAATCCAGCGAAAGAAATAGAGGGGAAAGTGGCAGACGGTGGCATGACCATCGGAGTACTTAGTAGAGGGGTAGAGAAAGCTCGAGACTTGTGTTGTGCTCACCAATTTTTTACTCCGATACACTTAGGCTTCGTTTGGATGCCTTTTTTTGTGTGAAAAACGAGCGTTTTAGTTAATACATTCGTTTTGCACTAGCAAAAAGTTAAAACACCCGGAAGTGATTGCGGTTTTAATAACGCGGGGTTCTCTGCATTTTACAGAAAACTTGAAAAATACTCTCTATTTATAAAAGACCTTTTATTTTAAGTCTTATACGAAGGCTTAAATAGACTTTAGGTCCTTTGAGTATAACGTACTCCCAAATTAGTCCCTTATGTTTATTAATCTCACCCTTAATCCATTGATCAAATCTATAATGACAATTACGAACTTCCGTCTAAATTTAACTCACGCCGTAAAAAAAAAAAAAAAAAACAACTAAAAGTAAAAAATAAAAAATTTAACTCACACCGTTATATTTTCTCATTCTTCCTTTAATTTCTAGCATATTCATATCATTCTTCCTCTATTTTCTGGCATACTTAAATGGTGTACCATTTTTCACATTATTCTGTTTTGTCTCAAATGATGCTAATATTAACTTCACAATTTCCTTCACATAAATCACTGCAATTTCACTATTGATTTTCATTGTTGGCTCTATCCTTTTATTATTGCATTTTAATAATCAATCCTCAATTCCTTTTTTTTAATATTTTTTTCTTTGCTTTATGTTCTTGGGTTAAAGTGTTTCGAAATGCACCGACTTATTTCTTACTGACAACACAATTACGTGTTGTAGATTGAAATTTTCACGTGGGAGCATTTTTCGTAATATAATTCTTTTGTTCAAATTTTATGGATTGAAATACGGGGATAATGTTCTATCTCTTTCAACATTTTCACTTCAATGCTTTGTGTTTTAGTAAGCATATGAAAATTCTACAAAATTAACGTGAGAGAAACATGGTAAATAGTAAAAGAGTATACAAAAATGATTATGAAAGAGAGAAATCGAATTTGGGGAAGAGAAATTGAGTAACGATCGAGGAATTAAAGATAGAGGTTATAGAGATAAATGAGATGATAGGGTTTATGGAGAGGAGATAGAAGATGTGTATTGTGGTGGAATCAATTCAAGAGAGAGAACTTATGTTGATGAGGAGGAGAGGGTGGGTGTGTAACACCTACTTTTTTTTCATTAATAGTGTTAGTGTAATTTAGACGAAATTGTACAAATGTTACTTTAAATATAATTAAGGGATTAATAGTGAAATTAATAAATATGAGGGACTAACTTAGAAATCACACTATAGTTAAGGACTAAATGTTCGTTTAAATTAACATTAAACTAACCATTTAGGTTTAACTAAATTTTTTTTCCTCATTTTTTTATTGATACATAGCGGTGAGCTAACACAACAACCACTAGAAAGATCCAGGATCCTGGTGACCGTTAAGCCTAAAGAATGTCCATTTCACTATAGTATGCGGTCATATCTAAATAAATTCAATTAAAAATTATTATAAATATATTATATTCTATTATAATATAATATCAAATCGATATCATTATAATTTTTTAATATTTATCAAAATTATTATAATT
>JAYMTC010000267.1:0-13147 GCA_036897605.1 Melianthus villosus
TTGTTGGATCGTCTAAGAAATTAATTTCGTATAGATTCTTATTTTTTGGGTGTTGATCTGAATTTGTAATTTTGCGTTCTGCTGGATTGATATTCAGATAGTGATTTGATTGAGTTAGTTGTTGATATTCAGTTATATTAAATGCTTTAAGTTAGTTTTTTCATCGATTTGTATGATTGGGTAATATATTTTCATCAATTGTTTAGATTGTTAATGATGGGTATCAAACAAGCCATAAAGAGTCTCGATGCATTTCCTCGCGCGGAAGACCACCTTTTGCAGAAAACAAAATCGGGGGCCCTTGGTAAGCAGTTTATTCTTAAACAATCTCACTTCTTATGTGTATGCATTACTACTACAAGTCAATGCTGCTTGTACTTTGTGGCTTTTGTGTGTGTGCATGTTATGTTTTCCATATCTATGCAAGTGTGTTATTTTATCTTTGACTTTGTTGGATGATGTTGTTGGTTATATCATACTCTCGGTTATGTTATGCATATATCATATTTATAATTTATATTTATAATGATCATAATTTGTGCTGGATCTAAATGTGTTGCTTCCCTTTTTTCGTCAGTTTTTTTAAAATAAATGAAACGATGTACAAAGGGAACATACCTAACCTGTGGAAACATTGAGTGAACTTGTAACAGAAAACATGTTAATCTAGAGTGTGTGTCATGGTTAGTGGATATGAAAGTTCAGGTCTCTTGTAATATTACTTTGTTATTTTTTCTACGGGGATTACTTAGTGCTAACTTGGGGTTCGTATTCACACTTTCCTTTTTTCCTCTTGTAGTCTCGCTTGCAGGTCTCTTAATAATGGCCACATTGTTTGTGCATGAGCTGAGATATTATATTACCACGTACACAGTTCATCAGGTTTGTATTTCATTTCATTCATTATCATTAATCCTTTTTCGCAACCTTCTCCAGATTATATAATGTTGCAGCGAGATAGAGGTGGAAAAATAAAAATTCCCTAAACATTGTTCGTGTAGCATATGTACCTACTATAGACACTCACGAGAAAGTGTGATTGGTTCTTGTACAACTGTAATAATTCCACTCTTTTTTTCAAACAGATTCTCCTCTTAGTATATCTCTATTTTCAGATGCTCCAGAAAGCCATATGAGGGTTAATATTCAACAACTTTTAGGTCCGAACATCCTCTTGCGACTTAAGGATGTTACCGTCGAGGCTTTAAGGATTTGCGGAGTAGCTTGACCAGTATGTGTTTGAGTATGTCAAGGCTGAGATATTGGCCCTCGGTATATGTTTTTATAAGATGAGTTGTCTAGATTGTGGTACTGGTTTAGCTAGGGTTCCAGGAAAGAGCAGTTGGTTGAGTTTGAGTAAATAAAGTAACGAAGTTGGGTTCAAAATCGCGAACTTACTTGAGTTGAATATGCTCCCTGATTAAGACTGCTTCATAATTTGTGTTAGTCACATAAATCTCCTTATCAGTAGGTTATTTTTTTTAAACATTTGCATCTGAGCTGATCGTCTGTAGCTTCCTTGTTAAAGATGATCAACAGTTATAACAATTTACATATATTTTAAGAAATTGGGAATTCCTCAAGTAAATAGATCAAAATAGTGTTAGGTTTTTTCTGAATCTACTTGTACAAGAAAAGTAGCTATACTTGCCGTTCTATGTGTTTTATCAATGCGTCAATTTCAGAACCTTGATTGAGATGCATTTGGCAGATGTCTGTGGATCTAAAACGCGGGGAAACTCTTCCAATTCATATTAATATGACGTTTCCTTCTTTGCCTTGTGATGGTGAGCATGCTGCTTGTAGTTACTTACTTGCAAGTCTTTTAGGACATTTTCCTATCATAATCCTTTATGCCAGATCTGATAGTCTATTTTGTGGATTTCAGTCTTAAGCGTGGACGCGATTGATATGTCAGGCAAGCATGAAGTGGACCTTGATACGAACATATGGAAAGTAAGCCAACTTGTTCTACTCGAAGTTGTTTAGTTTAGATTGGGAACATAGTTGTGATAATAATTTGTGACCAATTTCTTTCTGTTTAATGCCTTTACCCATGTATGGTAGACCAACATTATCTTTCCAAGAAGTGAACATAAAAAATTACTTTCAAATTACAATAAAAAAAAGAAGATAGAAGAGAGAATTTAACAGAATATGTATACCTAGGAAGGTATCAATTGTAAGCTATCTTTGGTTTTCAGAGTTATAATTTTCTCTATATATTGACACTTACCTAACAACTAAAGCTACAGTAGGATTTATTTCAAATGGAAAACTCAACTTAATGAGAATGCAAACATAACTACTGATACAATACCAACATGTAAAAGTAGATCCATAATTATTTTCCCTTATTCCTGTAGATTTTGATCTGTAAATGAAATTCATTCAGGAAATGAAATAGAACTACTGATACAATACCAACGTGTAAAAGTAGATCCATCATTATTTTCCCTTATTCATGTAGATTGATCTGTACATATTACTTGTAAGGTCAGGGTAAATGTTGCATTATACAATATTCATGTTAGTGTTTGTGTAACCAAGAAGCCAATGCTCAGTGAGTTCCACTGATGTGTTGATGATGTATTAGATATTCGTATTCACCCCTAAAAGGCATTCCAAAAAGGCAGAGATTCCCTAAGATAAGAGAGTGAGGACATACAAAGAAGAAATCGAGGAAACCTCTTATGGATTGATTTGTTTTCCATTGCTTACGGAAAGTCCTTTCAAACTGTTTATCTATGTGCTTACTCTTACTATTTCTTGAAAGTATGTCAGCTGAGAAAGCCAATATCATCAGTTAACTCTGTGTTGGAAATCATGTTTCTTCATCTGGTCTAAGGTTACTTGGAACTATAGTTGAATATTTGGTGAAAAATTGGTCTCGCGTGTGCATACTACTTATGCATGCGATATTGTTTATATGGTGGGAAATTGGTGACTGCATATCATTTGATTATGTATGCTTAGTTATTATATTTGTTTGAGTTTTTCTTTAAGTTATTTATAGTTTTGTTTGAATAATTGGAGGAAACAAGGGACATGAAAATTTTAGTTTCTCATTACTTTATTGGTTTATCAGTTTACCCACATTGTTTGAATTATACATATACCCGTTCTATTTTCTTTTGTAACCCTCTCTATCTAGCATGATTTTTGCTATTTTCATCATCTTGCTTACTATTAGAATTTCTACAGCTTCGCTTGAACAGTCATGCCCAAATCATTGGCACTGAATATTTGTCTGACCTTGTTGAAAAGGAACATGAAAATCACAAGCACGGTAATAAGTTGGTTCATTATACTTCTATTGTCTGCTTTAAATGAAAACTGTCGTGATCATTTGCTCCAAATATGATTCATATATACTGTTGATTATATGTTGCACATACACTTCTCTTTAGCTGAACTCTACATTTTCATATGTACACAAAGGCTTATTTCCTCTCTTTGATCTATCCGGGGATGATGATACCATATCTGTAGCTTAATGATTTTGCAAAACTTGGAGTTTCTGATTACCAATCTCATACATGTCATTTCAGATCGCTTTATGGAAAGCACAGGCTTTATGAGTTAAACACCCATATATCAACAGCCAATTAATTATGTTATATGAGAATGACAAGATAGTTTATATTCATCGACTTGTCGAATGCTACATTACTATTGCTACATTAGTATAATATGTAAGTCATAGTTTCTGGTGTTTAAAGCTAGTCTGACTGATTTCTTTTCTCTGTTGTATATTCGAACTTGAGGAAAATATTGTTCCGTGATGTACTAATGTAAACTGATTGGCATGTTATCTTTAACCAGATGATAAAGATCATCATGAAGATTCCAAAGAAAATCTGCACTCACTCGGCTTTGACCAAGCTTCTGAAAATTTGATCAAGAAGGTGAAGCAGGCATTGGAAAATGGAGAAGGATGCAGGGTATTCCTACTTTATAGTCCTAATTCTTATATTATGCTTCCATTTTAATCAGTTTCGATTTGTTTTTAGTTCATTATAACCCTAGCATGTTGGTTTACAATACTTGAAGGTATATGGAGTTTTAGATGTCCAAAGAGTTGCAGGAAATTTCCATATTTCAGTTCATGGGTTGAACATTTTTGTAGCGCAGATGGTAAGAATTTTTCCCACCATAAAGTTTAATCCTGATTGGATACTTCGAACTATCGTTCTGTTGATGTAAATGGTAGGATTTGTATACTATTCTTCTGTTGATGTAAATGGTAGGACTTGTATTTGGTTTCACTCACCTTTTAAATTACATTGCGGAATTCAAAGAAACAGAAGTTTGATAATCTGTATCCTCTCTTATGGATTGCCATCTCATGCTATTCTCATCAGTTTCAATGATTCATTTTCAAGTTACATTTGCTTTCTGTTTGCTCACTTGATCTACTCGTTCTTGTTGTTTTTGTTCAGATTTTTGGAGGAGGTACACATGTAAATGTGAGCCATATCATTCATGACTTGTCATTTGGACCAAAATATCCAGGAATTCACAACCCACTTGATGGTACTGAGCGGAATCTGCATGGGGCCAGTGGAACATTCAAATATTATATAAAGGTTTCATTCTGGGTTTTATCTTGATAGAACTTTAGATCTTTGGTAGACAACACTACTTGCGTAGGTGCTATACTGTATAGCCTCATTGATTTGCAATCGCAGTCCTTGGTTTAGATATGTCTTCATGCTAATTAATTACCAAAAATTAACCGTTATTCCTTCTGATATCGTGTTGGATAGTCAAATCCACTGATACAGTTCCTTTGTTGCATTTTTCTAACTGAGAGTTGATTAATTTTAAAATTTGTATGTAATTATAAGTAAATATTCTCATTGTGGCAGGATACTAAATTTTTCTTATCATGGTGCAGATTGTGCCGACTGAATATAGATATTTGTCTAAAGAAGTTTTACCAACTAATCAATTCTCTGTCACGGAATTGTTTACTCCTATTACCGAGCATGACAGAGCTTGGCCAGGTTGGTGTCATCCTGATTTATTCTGTGTTTAACTGTCTTTTCCTTTCTGTCTTTGATAGTCTTCTTACCATTGCTGTTACTTCTTGTTCCTGCAGCTGTTTACTTCTTGTATGATTTGTCACCTATTATTGTGACGATCAAAGAGGAACGCCGTAGTTTTCTCCATTTCATTACTCGGCTTTGTGCAGTGCTGGGTGGTACATTTGCTTTAACAGGTTTGATTACTTCCCATCCTCATTCTGTACGAAATAGTTGGTTAAGTGGCATATATGGTACTCTACATGCAACTTCTTTTTCAGTATCTTCTCGAAAAATGAAACAGACCATATTCTCTTGAATACTTATGAATATGACTATCTAAAATATTAACTGAACTGCGTTTCTGCTGGATTCAAAAGGCATTATTAGTTTCCCATGTTTTAACTTTCCTAATTACAGGAATGCTAGATCGTTGGATGTACAGACTTCTGGATGTCGTGACTAAACCAAAGGCTAGAAGTGTGCACCAATAGAGGAGTTTTTCGTTGCGCATTTACTTGCATGTTCAAAGAACTCTCTACTTCCAGAGATCCCTGAATTCTCCAATTCAGCACGAGATCACCATTGAAGATGTGTACGCCGAACCAAAACCACATACATGTTGTGTAAACTTCAGTTAGTTTAGTCAGCATTTTATCTGGGTTAGACTTTGAAGTGGGATTTTATTCTAATGAAAATTTTGATTACTACAGTTCTATAAATGATGGGAACTTACAGAGAAACAATGGATATGAATAAAAATTGTAAAAGCATGAGTAATGGCCCTAATTATTATGTTTAGTTCTAAAGTTAAGTAGTTCTTTATTCAGTGAAGTATTACTGTCAGCTCTGCAATTAAAATAAAAAACCATTCATTCACCTCAATTCTTGTATCTTACCTCATAAATGCTTGTTTCAGGGCCCACCTGTACACCCTGGGCTAAATTAGTCCTGGTCCAGAAAAAAATTAACTGTTTTTAGGATGTAATTAAACAGAGATTGAAATTAAATTAGAATTTATTACGCCATACAGTTTAACAACAATACATAAATCATTATTCTAAAATAATTTGGATAATTTATATGAAAGGTGTATAAACACATCAGTGAAATGCATGCGTCCAATACGTACATGTATTTTTGAATCATTTTATTTCATATATTTTTTAATTTTTTTCTAATCAAAATCTATATAGTTTACTGTTTTTAACTTCGAACCGTCACATTTATAAACATATGCTAAATATAACTAAGCCATTGTATTAATAAATAATACCAAATGGTTTTAGATTTATTATTCGCTTTCAATATTTTAGAACTCTAAATTAGGTCCAACTAATATTAAGAAAATTTTGAGACCTTCATATATATACCATGTTCACAGAGGTATAAAAATTAAACTCAATTTAATTTTATCAAAATTTAAAAAGTAACCATTAAAAATTCATAACGAATCTACTCTATCTAATTATTTTTAAAAATAATTTTTGATATGAAATTTTCAAGGTTATTTTAGTTATTTTATGTATAATATATATTTTTTAATTGGCATGTATAAAATATTTTATATGCAAGATGGGACGAGCTTTTTTACATTATTCATATTTGTTCTTTGATTTTGAAATAACTCATATTTCTGAGAGAGACCCATCAAAGATCACAGAACAAAATGAAGCCAAAAATTGCAACAATTTTATTCTTATGTTCTCTCTTTATCCTCTTACCTTCAACATCATCTTCAACCTTAATCATTAACAGTTTCAATCAATGTCTTTCTCTAAATTCTCATTCAGATATCCCAATTTCTGTTATTTTTCACACTCCTTGCAATTCTACTTACATATCTGTTCTTCAAGCTTATCAGTAACCTTAGGTTCTACTATTTCCCCACTCCAAAACCAATACTTATAGTCACAGCCTTGACATATTCTCATGTTCAAGCTACTGTGATTTGTTGCAGAAAACTCGAAATACAGAGTAGTATAAGAAGTGGAGGACATGATTATGAGGATCCATCATGCACTTCTGATCTCATACATTTCCATGTGTCGGACAAACCCGAGAGCAGCATATATGAAATTACAGGGATGAATGATGGAGATCACACAAGTTATTCAGAGGCTGCAAAATGGGGTGAAAAGTACTTCAAAAATAATTTTAGGAGGTTGGCAATTGCGAAGGCTGACAAGGAACAATGGCTAGGTATCCAAGTATTATTCAATTCATTCTATCTAGGACAAAAGACAGAATGAATCCCCTGAGGGTTCAATATTGGAATAATTTCAGAGGTTTTCGGCCACAAGCTTTCTGGGGGGTTGCAAGCCTAAGTTTGCATTAAATGAGTAGATACAAACGATTCTACACTATCTAAACGAGAATGCGGATGACCCTTTGGAGGTTTTCCCGATAGGACATAAAAGTACAAGAGCTATTTCATGGAAAAATCTGACTCTCTGACCAACCCTATACCAGAAATGTGTCCTGCAGGAGTCCGGGATAGGTTTTTGAAAGAAGAGTTTTCATGATCATGGATCCCTACAACAGGAGGATGAGTTGAGTCAAATTTCAGAGCTAGAAATTCCTTCTTCCGTGCAGAAAAGGAAATTTGTGCAACATACATCAAATGGTGAAGGGGGAAGAGAATGGGTTGGGGCAACAAACAAGCATGTGAGGAGCAAGGTCGCACCAGATAACTTTTTAAGATATAAGCATTCCGCCTTTTCAAGCATCATGAAGGTAGTGTAAATACAAGATCTGAAGAGAGAAATTTCTACTCATGGTTTCCATATTTCACACTCAGGATTATCCAATGATATGATGACATGCAACGAACACAACTCAGAAATGTTTCTTTAGAAGGTCCTGATATGGTTTAGACATTCCTCACCATCTTACAGATGGCAGAACGCTGAACTTCAAAATTATTGTAATAAATTTCAGTTCTGCCGACAAAGATGCAATACCATCTTAAAATACATCAGATGGAAGTTTAGTCCAAAACTAAATACATAAAAGATGTAGACTTTACATGAGGGACAAATAACGAATTGGTTAGCACAAGTGTCACTTATACATAACTAATTTGTTTAACTACTGAGTAGTTGAACAACAGAAACTATAAAAAATGGAAGAATAAAAAAAAGAATGAAGCTATTTACTTCTATCAGCCGCCTTTGATTGAGGAAGCGTTCCAAACACCCAATCCCATAATGATGAAGTGATCCCAAAACCCTTGTTTTGGATCCGGAAGTGATGATTCAAATGATACCTCTACATTGCACAAAAATATCCATATCAACAACCAAGACACATATGCAAGTAAATCAACCGACCCTTCAGTTTATATATAAATAATTTCTGGTACATTTATTCATCCTTAAATTCCATTAGCAGTGAATGATGTACAACCCTCAAAATAAAATTGTTTCAGAAACTTAAGAATAGATAGTGAAAACATACTTTAAGTTTACGAGGCACTTCATGAGATGGTTGAGCATGGTGCAGGTAGTAATGTGTGACATCATATATCACATAACCCAGTAAACCACCTCCAAACACGGCAGGAGTAGTTGAAGGAGTTGCAAAAAGCTTAACCAAGTTCCAGAACTAAAAGGACAATAATAATTAGATATCAATCTAAAAGCAACAGAATGTGTTTCGATCATAATATAAATTTTCTAATAACAACCAAATTATGAATACTCTCAATACAACTTAGAATTTCATTAATAAATTATTAGGGAAGAAATAAACATACAGGTACACATAGAATAGCTGTTGCAGTTGGTGGAAAAACAAGTCGTAGACCATCCATAGGATGCTTGTGATGGCAGCCGTGAAGAAGATAATGAGCAGTATTTCCCCTGACAAAATTCTTTAAATTATTAAAAGAGGACTATAGTTGACCATTAAATAAGTAGGTAGAACTTAGCACACATAACAAGTGAGAGAGTGCAAGCAACAGGGAGAACTAGAGATCATAAACTAACCAATAGCTACTTGTGTTGATGTGGAAAAGGAAACGGTGTAAGGAGTATTCAAGCAATGTCCAAACAAAAATGCCAAAGACCACCATAAGGGCTATATCGTGCAGCGTATGTCCCATCCGAACTGACATTGAGATGCACCAGCAAATAACTGGCAGCCAAATTACGGGTATTGCCCACCAGACTGTCAGCGTTAAGGACTGTTTTGAATAGATATGATCACGAGTCACATTAAAAATAATTATTTTGTCAAGGGAACAACATATCATAGATAAAGTACCTCCCAAAAATCACTTTGGAAAAATCTAGGGCCTTCCTTGCTAACAATTGGCTGGTGAACCCACTCCTGATAATCTTCTCCGAGATGACCAACCTATAAAAGATGTTCAAGAGCTTTAAGTTTGCACTAGATTCTAAAAAAAGTTAATTAGTATAATATACCAACAACATAAGAATGACAAATGTGTTATTTATTCCCAAAAGTATCAATTATGTAGCTTTTTGAAATTTAGCATTCAAGAGTGTAGTTTAATATGATCCCTTAACAGTTCCTATATTCATTTATCCAATTATTTTCACTTGCTCATAGCCTTGAGTTCTATCATAATTTTATCCTTTCAGACATTAAGGACCTTGGTAACCTTCTTTTGCAAAATTTCCATTTTAAAAGCAGAATTCAAAAATCTAAAATTCCATAAAAAAATTGTGCAGATTATACCCTTTGAGATCCAGACAGAGTCCTAACTAACACTACAATCAACCTTTTCATTTGAACTGCAGTGGGACCCAAAACGTCAAAATATCTCTATGAAACAAACTAAATGATACAATAATTTGATCCATAACGAACAATCCCCATCCTCTCAATAACCCAAAAGCTGCTAGGTCCAAAGAAAACCTGCCAAATAGCAAAATGCTGAAACAAAGTAGTATCAGAGACTAAAGTTGAGATCACAATTTTACCTGGAAGACGAGGGGTTTATTCAGATCAACAGTGAAGCCCTTAACAACCATCTTCAAACCTTATCAAGTAACTGGATACATGTGCATAGAAACATAGGTTAGAACTTAAGTTCAACATCTACAAAAACAAAGTAAACAGTAACACTGGACAGAAATCTCGGGTTTCTTTTATTGATTCTTCACTTGCTACTTCCACAAATTTATAATATCATGGAAAAAACATTGGTTGGAAGACCATAAAGTGCTTATCTTTAGCCTAAAGCTTTTTTTCTCTGCTTGAATTACAACTAAAATATTTTTGTTTATGAAATATGTTATACTATAAGATATAAAAGGCTGTATAGTAATGCGGGTAATGTTAAGGGAAGTATAATATCATGGAACAATCACCAACATTATTTTAGATAGAAAATATGATCCACCTTGAAGAAACACTAAAATAATACTGATTTACAGAGTGTATCACCAATTCTCAGATCATTAAATTGACAGGAAAGTTAGCCAACTAGTACATTTAGTTTACAATTTATATTGTCGGTACACATAAATCTAGCTAATTCCCAAAAGGAACTTGATTCTAAAGCTAAATAATCAATCAGTTAGTGCTACAGAAGCATTTCTGTCAAGCACAACCTCATTTAGAATTAAAATCTGGCTCATTTCTATTTGGAAACTTTATACACGTAGATTTATATTATAATAACAGTACACTATAGGTACACATAACCTAGCTAAATTCCAAAGGAACTTGATCCTAAAGCTAAAGAAAACATTAATTTCATTCTCGCAAGCACAAGTCCATTATCAGAAACTTCAGTTCGCCAAATAAACAAGAAAACTGACAGTCCCACATTGGATCTTTGGTCACTTAATATAAAAAGACGGGATCTATCTAACAGTAGTAGCGAGAAGAAAATAGAAGAAGATGATCAAATTTCACAAACCTTAGACAACGGCGATCTGATCAAACAACAAGAACAGGTAGAATATGGAGGAGAGAAATCTCAGGGTAGTGTTGTTATGTTTGGTTTGGGGATTCTGCGAGGGAGTTTAAGATATGTAGAGTGGGGAAATGAGATGATCTGGACCGTTGATTGGAAAAGAAGGAATAAAAGAAACTTCCTCACGTTGGATTCTTTGCCATTTTCCAGGCTGGAACTTTCTGGGCAACAGCTCATCTGCATCACAATATTAGTACTTCGTTTGGGCCGGGTTTTGTTATCACAAAGTAACCAGGTTTGGATCGGGTTGATTATTTGATTCAACCCGTAAAATTATATTAAACTAGTTTGATTTAAAATCAAATTGTATAATATATTATAATTAGTTGGGCCAATGAGACGGGATAAATGATATCTTTAATATAACGTGAGTGAGAATAGTGCGAATTAAATAAATGAAAAAGTGACGGAATGAAAAAACATTTATATTTTCTCAATGTGAACGGGACATGAATGTGAATAACATATTTTATCTTATTTGTATTTCTTCCCATTTAAATCTACATAGAGATTAAGTTATGTAGAAATTTGTGTACTTTTTTATTATGTAATCATATAATAAATTTTTTGGTTCATATTGTTAATAGTCTCTAATGTCTTATATTTTATTTTGAATATGCAGTGGTAATTTATTTATAAAAAAAAAAAAATTCTATTAAGTGAGAATGAGAATAAACGGAATGTGCCGAATGAAAATAAAAATTTTATTACGAAATAAGAATACTATAATTTCAAGAGAGAATGTGAATGAATAATATAATAATTGATAATAAGTATAGTAATAATTAGTAGTACGTAATAATAATAATACTATTATATTTGACTTTGATGATTCATGTGTTTTCATCCTACTAATACTCTCTCTTAATGAAAAATTCAAATAAAAGTATTTGGCTCATAACTCAACAATCTATCTCACACGTCGAGTCCCGAGGTTAGAGGACGATAACCTGAACACATCTTTAGTAGGTATTGGAATATTTTAGGTTGATCTACATGTCAACTCAAGTTGGTGTGTGAGTCTACCAACCGTACTTAAGGTTCTGATACTAATGTTTAGTGCTATTGGACCCCTCTCATCTCAAAAGTTAACTTGAGATTTGATGTTTTCCCCCACACTTATTAATTAAGCATCCGCTCCTTTCACAACTGATGTGTGATAATTCGACAATTTGAGTATGTATGATCTTGTTAAACTAGTCTTTTTGGCAACAAATCATGTCAACAAATTTTGATTGACTTGCTCATACAAGCGATCACCTTTTGTGCAATGGAAAAGTAGAAAGATGTGACTTGGCGAGAATTAGTTTTGGAAAATATGAGACTTTCTACATTAACAAGTCGTCTTGTGTACACGCATGATGAATGATCATGTTTGAAAATGATCTTTCAGACTTTGAGAAGTCTAGATAATCTGTTTGAATTCAAAGTTAAATCTAGTATTTGATAGGAAATAAGAGATTCAACTCAATTTTGTTAAAAGGGAAATTTGAAATTTGCGCATTTGTGAATGAAAAGACATACACTTTTTATTTACCATGGGTTAAAAAGAGTTTTTTTTATCGTAACACATATATTCATACTATATGTCCTCGTGAACAAGAAGATTTCAATATAGTTTGAGATCTATTGAGATTCTCTAGTTCTTTGTAGTGTGAAATCTTCAAAATATTTATCTTTAGATATATCTTCAAGAGCACTCTTTAACTTTTAGACTGTGCACTCGATTTCTAGAGTGATTTATTACAATAGTGTATCTCAATCGATTAAATAAGTGATACGATCATAACGAGGTATGTATGAGAAGTAAGTTATTTCATAGTGATAGATCATAAGATGAGGGGGAGACTGTCACGACCCGAATTTCGAGTAATGACCGGCGTGGGAAATGACATAATGCCACCCCTCATAAGCCTCATATCTCACATGTTTACTTGACGCATATTAATCCACCTGGATTACAAAAAGAGTAATAAGAGACATTTGTCTCACACACACTAGTCACTTTTCCCAAGATAAGTATAGTGGATTTAGAAGAAAAAATTTATTTTCATAACCCTGTAATTACATCAAAACTTAACCCCATCTGAGGGTCTATTTACAGAAATTTACACAAAAACATATGTTTTACAAAAATTATTTCCTACTCAAAAGTTTTTTTCGAGGTGAG
>JAYMTC010000268.1:0-13137 GCA_036897605.1 Melianthus villosus
TATCCATATATAATTTATTTTTATTTTTATATACGGGGCTACAAAAATTACAAGTTCATGAAATTTATATCATTTAAAAATTCAGTTGGATTTCTCAATAAAAATATAAATTTTGAAAAAATTTACATAATCGGAATTTGACCTTGGATTTATCATATTCGTATTTATACATATAAAATCTTTGTTTTAGTACCTTAAGTTATTTAAAACATTTATCGATGGATAAATATAAAAAAATATTTGTTGATGTAAACAAAGTTTAATAAAATATTTATAATTAAGATATTCTTTGTTATATCTTATTTAGTAGAACGTCTAAATAACATAGCTCTAAATTATTAGAATATTTTACGAAAATTTTTGAAAATTTAATTGTTTTAAAAATATTACTATTGATAAAACTACGTGTCAAAATTTGAAAGCTTGGAAGTTTGTTGCTAGATTAAGAGTAAATTGGATGACTGCGTATCCGATCTCACCCTCTCAACTACCAAAATACAGGAAACAAATGTTGCTTTTATAAATGGAAAAAAAAAATAAAAATTGATTTTCTAATTATTTGCATATAAATTGTGAGAAAACATATATTTATATTTCTTGTTTTATAAGTAAACTAATTAATTTTAGGCCAAATGTAAGAGCCTTTTTCCACCAAACCATTGCGTCAAATTTAATAACTGAAGCATATAAGTATATATTGTCAATCAAACTCATAATTAAATGTTGATTAGAGCTACGATTACTCACTAATCACTTTGGTAAACATGGGACCTTCTTGTCTACAAATTATAAAACTATGACTACTCACTAATACAGATAACAATTGAACACTAACTCATTTAATTTATCAACTTTCGAAAATTAGTACATTATTAAGCTATGTTTCTATCATTATAGAGCCCATAATAAATGAAATTTGAAATTTCGTACTAATGTATTAATTACGTCGTGAAAATTCGAACCGTTAAAAATTTGATTAAATATTAAAGTAAAATTTAATTGATACATATATTTCAATAATATAATGACCAAATAATCATTGAAATAAGTACGCTAATATAATACCAATTAATCATCTTCTACCTTAAACGATAGACATGAGATCATTTGTTTATTGTAATTTTTTAAAGGGTAAATATGAACCAGTGGATTATGTTTAGGGTAGGGAATTTTGATTTTTTTTTTTTTTGTATTTTAAATTTTGAAAATGTAAAAATAAATTATGCTAAATTAAAATGAAATTTTAAAATCTTAAATTATTTAGAGTTTATAAACTTTTGAAATGACATTTATTTTAAAAAAGATTTTAAAACATTTTGAAAATCATCGTGAGTATCATGATTAATATTAAAAAAAATAACGCAATTGTATTTTAACTTCACTATACCCACCACTTTTTTTATAGACTAATTATTAAAAAATCTAAAGTAATTGAAAATTAATGTCTAGTTTCTTAGAATCTATTGCAAAAGAATAAAAAATTATATGATAATTCCGTCCCTTAAATTTAGTTAAATCTGATATCGATAATTTTAATCATTTGAATACGTGAATGGTATGCGACCAATCTTTCCTACTATTTTAAATCCAATTCCCAGCTAGCAGACATGAAAAACTATTAATCAATATGTTCACACTGTCTTCTCTTTCACACAAAAAGGAAGTCAATTTAAAGCTAAACATGTTACGAATGTGATAAAAAATAGACAGTGGAACTAATCATCTACTCAAATAATTAAAATTGTCGAACTCGTAGTCGATGGATCAATATCAAATAAAGACATATATATCTAAGTAAGTCTAGCTTTTATAATATTTAGCCAATATATATTTTCCCACCAACTTTTATGCGCTTAAAAAGAACATCAGACTAATAGATTTTTAGGAAGATTATATAGCACGATCAGGACTAATACTTAAAAACTTCCTATATGAAGTCTTGGCAAGTAGTGATCCAGTCAAAAGATAGAGCTTGAGGAAAATGAAAGGAATCAATGAAGCAATGTGACATTTGGCTATGATATATATATATATATATGACATGATGATGTAAACGGGCCACCCAAGTATCTGTTTTAGTTACGCAGTCAACTTCACATGCATAAATGTAATTATATATACATATACATATACATATACATATACATATAGATATCCATATAAACAAAAGGGTATTTTGTATTCAAAGCAAAGCAATTCAAACTAACCAAATTCTTCTTCTTCTTTACTATATTATATTATTATCCAGAAGCCATACTCCCCTTATCATCATCACTAATCCTAAAAACACAATAAATAAAATATTTGTGTGAATATTAGACTTTTGATTTGGAATAATCGCTTCTTTGTTTTTCTGATTGCTGTATTTTTTTTATTTAATACTATCAAAATAAAGCTAACATAATCAATTTTAAATAAAAATTAAGTTAAAAATCTAAAGCAAAAAATACAAATAGGAAAATAACAATTAAGTTAAAATAAAAAACATAATCATTTTGGTATAATTATTTGTTGGGTATTATTGGGCATCTCTCACCCCAAAAACTAGCTCAAAATGTGAGACTTTCTCTTACACTTATTAATTAAGTATCCGCTCATTCCATAATCGATGTGAAATAATTCAATAATCTCTCCCTCACACATTGAACCCGAAGTTGGAGGAGCGACAATCTGAACACATCTACCGCGGGCATTTGACTCTTAAAGGTTAATCTACATGTCAACCTCAAGTTGGTGTGGTGGCCTACCAACCGTCTTCCGCAGGTTTCCGAGCGGGAAGTTTTTGTAATCTTAAGCTATGATATCAATGTTGGGTGTTATTGGGTCTCTCACACCTCAAAAGCTAGCTCTTGATGTGAGAGAGACACAATAATACCCAACAGTGATATCAGAACTTTGGTTTATTGCGGTATTCTTGCGTTGATTAAATGGAAAACATATGTCATTTGTTTAAGCACACATCGTCAAATTGCTTTATACGAAGACGATGATGGAGGATGATTTATTCGGTAAAGATTTATGAGATCCTATCGAATTGAAATGTATTATTCCAGAAGGTACAAAGAATGAAGAATGGAAGAAGACAAACACGAAAGTTGCAGGACAGATTAGACTTTGGGTAGATCCAAACCTGATTCATCATATAGCTCAAGAAATGAGTACTTATAGTATCTGAAAAAGTTGGAAAGTTGGAGTCTTTATTAGCGCAATAATGCACAGAGTAAGGCTTACATGATCAGGAATCTTGTGAATCTAAAGTATAAGGATGATAACAATGTAACAGAGCATATTAATAAATTTCAAGAAGCTTTGAAACAGTTGAGTACCGTGAAGGTTGTACTAGATAATGAGGTACAATCATTTATTTTGTTAAGTTTATTGCCAGACAGTTGGGAATACTTATGGTCTCTTAGTAACTCAGCTCCAGATGGAAAGATGATCATGAACATTGTTAAAGAAAGTCTGTTCAACGAAGAAAGAAGAAGAAAATAACTTGACATATCTCCTTCTCATTTAGAGGTACTGATTACAGAGAGTCGGAGGTGATGTCAAAGAGACTCAAATTCTAATGGGAAGTTTAGAGAAAAGTCTAAAGGGAAGTCTATAGTTCCAAAAGGTGTGAGATGTTATCACTATGACAAATCATGTCATTTGAAAAGAGATTGTCGGAAACTAGAGAAAAAAAAATGTAAAAAAAATGCCAAAAAAATATTGATATAGCTGCAGTTATATATAATGGTGACGTTGTATTTGCATTTCATGAAGATTGTGTCGATTATATAGACCAAGATTCGACATGAATGATTAATTTAGCATGTTCGTTTCGTGTTACACCAAATAAGAATTTTTGTCATCTTACACTAGCGATAATTTTAATTTTGTAAAGACGTGGAATTATGCTAAATACAATATTTCATGGTGTATGAGTGATTTTTTCCCTCGATATTTATAATGTATCTCCGTGTTTCATTCCAATATTGAATTTGGTTTATATGTTACAGTAAAAGATATGCCATCTATCATCAATTGCACGTAAATGATGGTTTCTGTTACAAATTTCTGGGATTGATGCTTCTCAATCTGTATTAATCGATCTAAAATTTATAAAACCAACTTAAAATTATAAAAAAACATATAAAACGACAACTAAAGTGGAATCCTGAATAATTTGAACTTTTACGTATATTCTCATTTTAATTCTTGAACTCTTGAACTTATACATATATGTCCATGATAGTCTTTTTGTCAATATTTAAGAGTTAAATTTATTCCAAATTTGTAATATTTCATTTTAAATCGATTAAAATATTTTCCATTTTATCCCCTTATACATTTCACGCATTTTATATATGCATATTTAACTGTTAAATATTGACAGAAAGACCACGTATGCATAACAATATAAGTTTAAAAATTAAAATAAACAATTATTAAATTTAAAGACAGGTTGTCCAATACACACTATTTAAAGACACTGTATGCAATTAATCCTACAAAAATTAATTTAAAATAACTTAAAAACAAAGACTATAAGAAAGTTATAACACAACTATCACACCATAAAAATATGTCAACTCTAATTACCTTTTAAGCTTTTGTGCTAGCAGTGAACCCATTCCCAAAGATGTTGATACAATAAAAATTGCACGGTTTTGTCCAAAGACAACCAGTGCATTGGCCTAATGATATGCACTAACTAAAATATGGAAGAAAACTAACTAAAATGTGCAGACTTTCACATTTTCCTCGGTCGGAGGTGATCCACACATACTACTAAAACCTGACAGGCAATCCATAGTTGTGGAATGCCCGTATTTTTCCATCTAATCCAGCCGTCACAATTACAAAGCCCCATGTTTCAGATGGTTTATGTGGATTACCATGAAGGTGGAACTGCTGATATTGTGGGGGGCGACGTTCCTCTTCTGTGACAGGTAATGGAGGAAGTTTCTCTTCTGGCCATGTTGCAGAGCTCCTGCACGAACCATCCCCGGATAACCAATTAGTCAAAGAAAAACAATCCAAGTCTCTGTTCCATGATGAAGCCTCAAGGTTAGCCTGTCTGTGCTGGAGATCACAATCTAAGCTTCTTTCCTCTGTTCCCATGCGTGACCAGGGAATTGCAACTGAGACACCATCAGAGGAAAAATGCTCACAGGAATACACAGATTTTGTACATTTAGATGACGAAATGCACATGCCATCATATTTCCATACATAAACACGAGAGTCCTCGCCAATTGAGATTATATGTTTGCTAGATTTAGTAAACGATGCTGACAGCTGACTTCCAGACTTTGGAAGACCTGTTAAATTAGCAAGACAAAATAATTAGTTCATGGTCAGACCAAATTTACGAGTAATACATAAAGCTTAGGTAAAAATTCTCAAAATTCAATTTTTATTTTTCATAATCGAGTCCTACAGCGATGGGCTTGCACTGAACCTCTGAAAATAGACCGCATAATGATGTTTCTATGTCAGTAACTGGAGAAATATGGAAATGTCATACACTACCTCTGTATTTACATAACAAATTGCTCCCATCATACACACGCAGTTTGGAATCTTCGGAGGTGATCATTACTCTCTGATATTTTTCCCGCGAAAACTGCAATAATTGGATGATATTATTTACAAATGAGATTACAGACATCAAACCCTGCAGTGATATAAAAAGGACCTTGAGTATCATACTTGGATGCCCGTAATCTTGTTGCTCAAGTTTTTCTTTCTTCCTTGTATACATATTTGAGATTCCAGCTGGAAATGCTTTTCTGTAACAGTACTAACCTATTTAGACACTCCTCGTAAAGGAAAGCGTGAAAAGAAAAGACTCTTAGGGAAAACATAGACAAAAGATGGACGTACCTGACTCTTTATAAAAACGGCACATCCCAGTAAGAGAACCAACGGCAAAACCCTGCTTGGATTAGAAAACATAAGAGGATTATCATTAGGCGAAGATCAAAATTACTTCTAAGGTTCTATAGTATCATATTAAGATCTAAAATCTTACTTTTCCATCTGGCTGGTAACAGATGGAAGTTACTACGTCTCGGACATCAACCCGCTTCTCAGAGACTCCCCAGGTTCGAACTTTTCCATCTATAGAGCCACTGATGAAGTAATTGTCATCGACAGGATTGAATTGAATGCACGTCACTGATGCAATACAAAAACCAAAATCAATTAATTCAACAAAAAAACAATGAGCTAATAAAATGGGAAGTTGCTAATATCACACAGAGAAAATGACTATACAACATAGTAATAAAACTCAAAATCTGAAACACTTACCATAATTGTTGTGATTGAAAACATGAAGACATTTATTACAACCCACTTGCCACAACCACACAGTTCGATCCTTTGAAGATGAGAGAAGAGTCTGCAACCAAACATAAGTTTTAACTTAAGACCAGCCAATCAAGTCAATAACAAAGTCTAAACAAGAAGCTGGAAGAGCTTAAAAAGATACAAGTTTCAGCTGAATTGACTCACCATTGAATTAGACCAAGCGAGATCTAGGACATCGCTAGTATGGCCATGAAGCTCTTGCAATGGTAACTCTTCGATCCAGAAAACCTTTTCAGGAACGAAAGTTGGAGTTTTTCTTGAATTTTTGCCTCTAAAGATAGACTTCCCGTCTATCACTTTGGGACTACAATCACTATCTAAATTAAATTTTTTTATAGTGGAATCTGCTGAGGTAACACACCAAATACGAACAACGCCATCTTCACCACCTGTTGCTAAATACCGACCATCTGGGCTGAACTTCATCGTCCAAATCAACCCTTTGTGTGCTTGAAATTCTTGTACATTGTATAGTGCAGAGAAATCCATGGATCGTTTCTCGTTTTGCCGTACCTTCATTCTGTCGAAATTGCACGATTCAGCAATTGATTTTTTCCTTGCCTCCTGAATGCCTGTACCTCTTCTCACTTTCTTCTCAGTTAAACACTTCCACCATCTCCTTTTCTGCTTCTTGTTGACATTAACATTCTCGAATTCCCTTATGTGAGTCTGAGCTTCCCCCTCTCCAGATTCTGTCTCAGAAGGGGAAAATCCAGTATTTTTACCATCAAGAGCAAAGTTTGTATTGTTCAACTCGAGTTGCTCTAGTTCATCAACCATGGAATTCCCTTCACCCCTCAAATCCCTTCTACAAAAGAATAAACGTTCTTCGACCCCATACGTAGACGAAACTAAAGAACTTGAGACAGCTTCACTACATCCAATAATCCTATCCAGTCCCATCATATTTACCTTGTTAGCAGGATCAGTGAGACCCATTCCCCTTAAAAAACTTCCCCGCCTTTCCTTAACACTTTGTGGCTCACTCAACCAAATCTCATACCCAAGGTTGCAAGATACTGACTCTTCTTCACCTACAGCATACTCCTCACATGGCAAGCAATCCACAGAATCAAAGAACACACATTCTCCTTCGTCTGGATACAGCATGTCTTGTACCTAGTCTAATACTTCACATAAAAAAAAAAACACTCTACTATCAATACCAACACTTTGAAGACATATATATGAGTACTTAGAACCCTCTTAAAACTGATAAATCCCCAATTCACGGCTTGAGTTACTCTACCTATCTGAATATATAAATCAAAACCATGGGTAAGTAAAGGTGCGCAACGGGCCAACCTAAAATACTCTAATTAAGGATAGATGGGTGGAAAACGTCTTTAGACTGTCAGGTCAGAGTTTGAGATATCGGGTGTGTGAATGTGAATTTATATATATTCATTGTTTAGAGTACTACCAAAAAACCACCAATGAGAGCCCGTTTTTAGAATGCACTATGTCTCCAACAGAAATCCCAATATCCCAATACAAAAGATAACAATAAAAATGACCAAAACCAGTTGCCACAATAATAAAATGCTAGATACAGAGACCAAAGCTTCAAGGTTCATAGAGTTTACCTCGAGATCAATGCGAAGCAACACAATCACCAGCCTAGCTGTAATTTTAATACCACAAAACATATAAACAATCAAACACCAAATGGACCTCAAATGCTCTGTATAGTACCCCAATTAGTCATCATGGGGATGACATTGCAGATTGAAGGAGAGAATGGCGGAGAAAGGAAAGGGGAGAACCAAGAAGATTGTGCAAGAAACTGATATAAACCCAGTAAAAGATGGCATTCAATACCCCATAAAAAAGGGATTCGAGATCTGGAAATTGGTTTGAAGAAATATCTTGTATAAACACAAAAAGAAACAATTATCAATCACCCTAAAGAGAGTCCAATTTGAACCGAAATTTAGGAAATTAACTCTAAATTAGAGATACCCACTTGAAGAAAATACCCAAATGTAAAGATGGATAAGGACAAATGAATTTCCCAAAATTTGGCATAATGAAGATTACCCAAATTATAAATTTGGGGAAATGACCAAAGGACAAAGGCTTTTTAGCGAATGACGGTGCAAATAATAGAGGAATAAGAAAGTAATGAAGTACAAAAATGTGCTTTAAAGCATTATTTTATAGACAAAAAAGAAAAGAGTGCAAAAATGGGTTTAAGCAATTGAGAACTCTATCCAAAGAGGATATAATGACGGATTAGTAATCACATACACTGTAAATCAATGGACATTTCTCTGGTTCTAATTCAGGGTTTTTCAGTATAAGAGAAAAACAGATTTCGTGCTTTTAGGGTTTATGCTAGCAAATAATCCAAAGATGGTACTCGTTTTTCAGTAGCATTGGATTGGATTATGGGTTTTGGACAACCCCAAAACGGAGTATTAATAATCAAAACCAAAAGATTTAACAAAACAGAGCAATGAAATCTTGATGTTTCTCTGTCATCATCTATGGCGGTACTAATTGTCTGTAACCTTGAGACAATTTCGACAGTTGCACATTTTGAATTAGAAATATCAGTTGTACGAAGAGATGGGTATTATTAGGGTTCCGTACGGAGGCTAAGAGTACCATCATACATGTTTTATCCATTAAAATAGAGAAGAAAAATGGACCATAATTTGTTACAGCTTCGTTCTGTCTATTATATGGTTTTATTGTCAACATTTTTTTGAAGCTTCCAAAACTTGTACTAAAAGAACCTATGTATTTGAAAGTTTAAGAAAAAAAATTAAGATATATTTTAGATTTATATTTCTCTAGTTATAAATAGAATAATTTAACGAATATAAATAAATTTGATTATAAAGTAATCAGAATTTTTTTTATACGTTACTTATTTTCTTGTCATTTTTCTCTTTAAAATAATACAACGACCTGATGAATAAGAAAAATTTAATCATTTTCCTTTCGCTCAATATATTTACGAATTTAGACCGGAGACACATCTTCTAATAGTATTTTCTAATAAATACATAAAAATAAAAAAATGTTAATTTATTTAATTTATTTTCAAAAATAAAAAAATGACAAAAATATTATTTTTAGAACGCTTTCTACTTCAAAAATAAGTATAAATAAATTGATCACCGCACTTGGCTGATATAGAAAAACTATGTTAACACATTAAATGTCAAATTATTTTATATTGTTAGTACAATAATCATTTTTCATGATTAAAGGTACTTATTTTCAAATGGAATTATTTTAAAAGAAAATTTATTTAATGTAATTTTAACAATTTTCAAAGTTCTTTTATCTTATTCTTTGTGCCTTTTACAAGCAATTAAAAATTAAAAAAAAATAAATAAATGGCAAAGAATCAAATTAACAAAGCAATTCAATTCCCAGAAGCAAAGCAACCTCCGAACAAACAAGAACAATGTTTTTTTAAAATTAGGGCAAAACCATGGGCTATAAATTCCAAATA
The DNA here is from genome assembly GCA_036897605.1 of Melianthus villosus. Taxonomy (NCBI): domain Eukaryota; kingdom Viridiplantae; phylum Streptophyta; class Magnoliopsida; order Geraniales; family Francoaceae; genus Melianthus; species Melianthus villosus. Next base: position 9,830 of record JAYMTC010000268.1, read on the forward strand.
TTCTTATTTTTCTTTACTTAATAATAATCAACTCTTTTTCCTTCTTTGCTCCTCCTACGTTTGTTAACCCTAATTCTAAATTCTCACACACACAATATATTGCGATCATCTGTTTTTTGTTGTTGCTAAAATCTTTCCATTTGAGCATGGATCATCGGCGTAGATATAGAGGAGATCAACAAATTCAGGCGACAAGAACTTCGTATAATCGAAAACCCCCTCATGGTATATCTCTATCTTTTTGGGTATCCGGTTTATCCTCCAAATTGTAGCATCATATTTTTATGTACTAATCGTTTAATTCTGGGTTTGTTTTTTATTTAATTTGTGTGTTGTTCGTTTAATCTGTTTGATTTGTAGTACTCTGTAATTTTCATCAAGTGGGGTTTGTTTATCCACATCATATAATCACCGGTATGAACTTTTTGTTTTATTTTAAATCTTCACTGGAAACAAAGAAAGTTGATTAAAATAATCCTGTTCATTTGCATGTCAGATTTGTCTGCTTGGGATTTAATCTTGCTTAGCTTTTCTTACTATGTTGTTAAAATTAATTGGTTTTATTAATGAATGATTTTATTTAATAGCATTGGGTGAATACTCTGTTTTCGTGTTTTTGCAGTTATCGTTCAACTTATTTTCTGTCAGGAAAACAGTAAATAAAACTATTAATCAGTGTTTATGGACGTGTGATAGGAAAATGCAGATGACTGCAAATATCACTAGTTACTGATTCTTTTTTATATTATGTCTTCTGTCCAAAAAAAAACAAAAAGTGTTCAAGACCATTTCTTAGCAAAAAGCTTTCTATAAGTAGTAAAATTGTTAATTAGCAAGTAAACAAGTAAATGTCATAATTCTTTTATGTAATAATAGTTGCATTGGATTTTGCTTTAATATGTTCCCGGTTGTTGAATCTGTTTGATTTGTTTGATTTGGACTCTGTGATTTTCTTGAATGAGGTTTTGTCTACGTGAGCTTTGCCACATTACATTATCATATTGGGGTTAATTTAATTGTTATTAATTTATTTATTTTTTTAATTATTTAATCTAAACAAAGTGGATTAAGATAACCCTGTTTATTTGCATGTCAGATTTGGTTTGATTAAAGTTGCTTCTTAGTTGTGTACATGTGCTCACTTTGTTGTTAAAATTAATTGGTTGTTTAATGAATGGTGTTTTTAATAGAATTGCATGGATATTTATGTTTTTGGCTTTACTGGGGAACTTGTTTCTGTAAGGTGAATGGTTTATGCCGGTGTTGTGACGCATGTTAGGAAAATGTGGATAATTGACGAATGGCACTTGTTAAGAATTATCTTCTAGTAATGTTTTGATACAGCTTCTACTCTTTATAGAACATACTTCTGTCAGAAATGGGAAAAAGTTCAATGCTCAAGGGAACTAATAACAAAATCTTTTCTAAATATGGTAGCGTGTGACCTTGAACACCTGACCTTGAGCGCGTGATCTTGAGCACATGATCCTGAGAGCGTGACCTTGAGCATGTGAGTTGAGCGCATCACATTGAGCACGTGACCTTGAGTGCGTCAGCTTGAGCATGTCAGCTTGAGTGCGTAACCTTGAGCGTCAGCTTGAGCACATCACCTTTAGCGCGTGACCTTGAGCGCATCACCTTGAGGATGTGACCTTGAGCGCGTCACCTTGAGGACATGACCTTGAGCGCGTCACTGTTCGTTAACAAAATGTAAATAAGTTTGCATACTTGCGTTTTCTGCAGTTTAATTGGGATAAGTTGGCATACTTGCGTTTTCTGCAGTTTAATTGGGCTTTTTTTATAATTTGTTTAGTCATCTTCTTCCCTTTTCAACCCTGCTTTCAATAACATTGATTTGATTTTGTTGTCAAACCTTGAAACAGTAATTGAATCCTAAAATTTTCCCATTTATTTCTCTTGATGTTCTCAGGTAATTGGCAGCGGTCTGTACCTTCGTGGGAAAAGAAATTCTGTGCTGCGGTGGGTTCAGTTCCATGGCGAAAGCTTTTGGAAGCGAAGAAGTTTATGTATCTTTTTGACAATGTAGTTAATTGGAACGACTCTGCCTGTGAAGAGGCATTTCACAATGCTAAGAACCGGTTTTGGGCAAACATTAATGGCCTGCCTTCTGACATATCTTTACCAAATCCAGATACTTATATTGATGTAATTGATTGGGACTCCACCGTTGATCCTGAGCTACTTCTGGACTTGGAGCGGGAACCCATTGTTCCTGATGAGGAAAATAAAGGCGAAAATGTTTTGATTTTTGACACTTCTCTATTATTGAATGAGTCATATTCTGTTGGATGGGGAGAAGCAGAAGAGAAAAAAGATAACATCCCTTCAGGTCCTGACAACAATAACTGGGAAAGTACATATGATCCCAGAGATAGAACTGTAGTAAATGGTGGCTGGGGGGATGGTTGGAATGAATGGGAGAATTATTATGACCAGACAAAGAATAATGATTCTGGGATGAACAGTGGAGTATGGGGAAGATCTAATGAAAATAATGGGAATGGGAAGACGGAAGACTCTGGTTGGCACATATCTAGAAACAATGCCTCAAAATTCCAGAGCCAAGGATGGAGGAATGGTGGGAGATGGCAGAGGAAGGATACGTTTGGTTTTGGTAAAGACAAACCTCCGTCGAGGCAGTGGAACCAGCATGCAATAAAGTAAAGTACATACTATCAATTCCCAGGAGTAGGGAATAACACAGTTTTGTGAGTGTAGCCAATTACTATTGTCCAATATTACTATGTTGCAATGTTCTTTTTCTTTAGAGTAAAGCCTATGTTCTTTTTCTTCAAAATAAATTGCGAGCTTATGTAGGACGAAATGTATGTGAATCTATGTTTCTATATTTGTAAATGATAAGAGATTTGCAGGACAATGCCCTTAATTTGCATGCTATGAGCTGAATGGCTAGCCAAGTCATGGTGTCAAGCTTCAAACTTACATGTTTTATCCCTTTGTTGATAACATACAGTATGCTATTGCTAGTTTGAATGTCTTATTAATAGGATTGTTTTATTAATAGGATTGTTGGTCTTTCGATTGCGAAATTTCTGATTTTGTCATTGTTCGGTCTTCATGGATAGTATTTTGTTGGACTTCTGTCTATCCCAGTCTATGTGCCACTTTAAGGGGGTCCACTCCTCTCCCCCCATTCCCCCATTGAAATAATCCAGTTCCTGTTGTGGTACATCTCTATATCTTGGTATGGTGATTCCAAACATATCAAGTTGCTTGGACCCATAAGAACTCTACATTAGGCTTTATTATCAATGTGTATATATATA
>JAYMTC010000269.1:0-13133 GCA_036897605.1 Melianthus villosus
AGGCCTGGGTCTGATGGAAGTACTAGCATTGCTCCTACTCCAAGGAGCGCTGGTGGCAGTGACCACTGTGAGTTGTAGTGTTTGCCAAAATCGCTTCTGAATTTGGCCCCGTGCCCTGTTGGTGCTGGGAAATGGTAGTCCGTTGGCGTTCCTCTTGCTGGGGGGTATACCGGAGGTCCCATTACAGGTTCTGGCGGTGGGTTGTAGATTCCACTACTACTGCCTGTATCTGCCATGAATGCTCGTTCCTCCGTTTTTAGCTTACCAAGGAATTCTTTGTATTCCCTTAGCTTAGGGTAATCCATGTCATCATTGTCGCTCTCGCTGTCCCCTTCTGCAGCTTTAAGGATTGTGTGCTCCTCCTTGGATTTCCTTTGTTTAGGATAATCCAAATTATCAGCAGTACTGCTGTCATCATCACCGTCGATGTTGAAATTTGTGCAGTCCTCCTCACCACGCTGGACTGCGAATGGGTTTTCCCATTCCTCGATATAGCTTGATACACACAAAACAATATGCAATATTAAATATGGGTCTCTTAGTATAATACTACCATCTCCATTAAATAGTAAAATAATGTGTTCAAATTCTGCTATTGCCTTTACCTTTACCTCTACTGTCGCGCATTAAAAATAAATGTAGTTAGTTATTATTAAAAATTTACCATTAACTTACATTTATTTATTAAATTTATTTTTTATTTACTAATATGAATTTTCTAGGTTCATTTATCTCATATATGGTTTTAAAAATGTACTTTGATAGCTATAAATGTCTATCATATCAAGTCATTTGATGTATGAAAAAATTTATCATTTCTTTTAAGTCTTACTTAACAATCTAGTATCAGAATCAGAACCAATCAACGAGAGATTGGCAAGAAGTATTAAAGGAAGACAGTTTGGGACTATGAACGCAATTTGATCTGGGATTAGTTGCAAGACGTTCTTGTCAAAATATTGTAATTGCTGAGATAAGTGCTATTAGTGGAGTGAAAAAACTCAACAATAACTACAACACATGGTGGACTTGTTTCGAGTCGTATTTACAGAGCCAAGATATTTAAGAGATTATTGGCGACAATACAATGAGTTACTTCACCAGCTCTAGAAGATGCACAGAAAATCAAGACAGGGAAAGCCATGTTTATACTAAAGACAACAGTTGAAAATGACATGTTAGAATATATCAGGTATGCTGAATCCCTAAAAAATGCATGATATATATTTGCAACTCGTCTTTCTAAAAAAATGATACTCGACTTCAATTTTTAGAAAATGAGTTAATGTCTGTTTCACAATGCGACATGACTATTCTTCAGTATTTTAAGAAGTTAAAATGTTGTGTCGAGAAATAGCAAAATTAGATCCGAATCTAAAATTATTGAATCTCGAATGAGAAGAATAATTATACATGAGTTAAGGCCAGAATATAGAGGATAACAGTTAAGTGATGGCCAGACCTCAATTGAAAATTTGGAGAATTTGCTAGAAAGTCAAGAATCTCTAGCCAAATAAGTTGGCTGGAATCAAACCAAAAAATGAAGATCAAGCTCCCTTTAGTGGTAAAGAAAATTCTCAACCAAGAAGCAATCGATGACATTCAAGATCGAAAGTTGACAAGAAACGAAAGAAACTTCTAGAAGAGTAATTATCAGAGAAGCAAGAAGAACAAAAAATCTAAAGGATCCAAGCGTCGCAATGACGAGTGTTACATAAGTTGTAAAAGAGGCCACTATGTACTACCAATTAGTAGGTAGTCTTATCTACCTAACTTTGACGCGACCTAACATTTCATTTGCAATTGAAGTTGCTAGTCGATTTATACAGCAACCGCGAAAGCCTCATTTAGAAGCTGTTCGGCAGATTTTGAGATATGTTAAAGGAACATCATATTATGGCATTTTATATAAAATAGAGAAGATCGCAATGTACTTGTGATCCTGATTATGCAAGTGATCATGACACATTACAATCTACGACGGGATATGTTTTCTCTCTTGGTTCATGAGTTATATTTATGGTGAAGTAAAAAGCAGCCAATAGGATCATTGTCAATCACTGAAACAGAATATAAAGTTGCGGCTATAACAACTCAAGAAGTTATGAGGTTAGTTCGACTTATGAAAAATTTACATTAATTATCAAGTTTCTCTTCATTGTGATAATTAATAACAATCAAGCTAACAGAAAATCCAATTTTTCGTTTACAGACTAAACACATAGAAATATATCATCACTTTGTGAGAGAGAGTGTCGAAAGAAGATATCAAAATAGTTCCGATCAAGACAAATGATCATGTAGCAGATATATTTACAAAAAAGATTGAAGGCAGAAAAACTTTCAAAAATTCGAAAAAAGTTAGAACGTGATATCAAGAACTGATAAATGATTAAAATTGGTGTTGAGCAGGAGTGTTAAAAAGTTCACCACCAATTTACATTGATCTAGAAAGTTCATTTTTTATTTACTAATATAGAATGTTCATTCTTCCATATGGTTCTAGATCTTCTTAATATATTTTAGATTTTCTAAGTGCATGGATAAATGTATTAAATTTAAGTTCATTTATCTCATTAATTGAGATGATTCTAAAAATGTATTTGAATAGCTATAAATACCATATCATATCAAGTTATTTGATGTATGAAAAAGTTTATCATTCTTCTAAATCTTGCTTAAGAGTTATCCGCCTCGAAATAAAGCAGATAATCATAAGTCACGCTTCTATTGAAGTTATCAGGCATGCAAGCAGCCATTAGAAAAAGGATTCAAGACCATAGAAAAGGATTATCAGGCATACTGGCTGGAGCAAGGGATAATTGAGCACAGTATGGACATGAAAAAGAGAAGACTCGGGAACTAATGCAGACACCAATAGACAGAAGAATTTTTTTTACAAGTTCCATAGCAAAGGAGGGGCCTGACAAAAGCAGCAAGCAGAGCACGCCGGGCACTATTGACAAAAACTGCAGTATTAGATGCAAATATAAGATAGTTCATCACTCATTGCAAGGATGGGAGCTCAAGCCCAGTTGAAGCCTCCCTATCATGTTCTTAGTGCCCAACAAAAATTTTGAATTTTTGGTAAATACTGTTTTACTTTTATTCTATTATTGTAGTAGATGTCGCAGTTCTTTATCTGATTAGCTGCCTAAAATAATTATGACAGCCAGGTACTTGTGTCTCAATAAGGAACATAATCAAGTCCTAGGTCATGCATATAATGAATGTGTCCTACATTCCATTTCATTTTTTCTGAAAAATAAAGGTGATTTGAGATAAAATTGTACTTAATTCGGATGAATCTACATGCTCTTAAAAATGTATATTTTTTTGCTTATACTACATGTATATACCAAGACTAGACCATCTTTGTTTTACTTGTTTCAGGAATTAGGGAGCTGAATCATAGAAATTGCTCAGAGCGACGACAATTGAACCTGTTGTGGTAAAAGTTGATGAGACATCCGGATAATCTTTCCAGGACGTTGTAACATCAAGAGATGGATACAACCAACTTTTGGTGGAGTTTATGAAGGATTTCGGATCAAGATCTAGAATGGCTTCCCAGTCCACCTGTAAACCTTGTGGGATATTCCCGGTGTACTCCATATTAGCAGCTAGAAATAGTCCAAGCAAAACAATAAATCCAACAGCGGCACTTCCTCTTGACAATGGCGTAAAATTGTACCTGAATGCAAATTTCTATCATACACAATATAACATCATACTAGATAGATCATCAACCTAGGAAGGGAGAGTGGCATTTCATACCAGTAATATGTCATTCTCAATATTGCATCTCGTACATTTTCAAGTGCATTGAAGTCGGTAGACCCGAAATTCTCGCCACAATAAGAATTGCGAAGAGCCTACATTTTCATAGTTATAATTAGATCCATGGAACAAAAACCATAGAAAAAAATAACAACCGATGCTAGAATACAATGAAACATAATATAACATAATGTTGAAATATTAGAAAATATATTATAATGTATTTCAAGTGTTAAAATATTAGGTTTTTTTAATATAATGTATTAAAGAAAGATACTTTAAATAGATTCTACAATAGTTAACACGTGTAATTATAAGTATAGAGCTATGTCATCGTATCATGCGAGTCGAGTTGATTTTTATGCTTTAATGAATATATTTGATAGCCCTACTTCGAATCAATATGATTTGACATCATTTCGCTTAAAACAATTTGTGTTGGCTTGAGGACTAATATGAGAGGTGATCCAAGTAGATTGAGAGCTAAGATTGTCTAGTGAAAGTGGCCACATTCTGAATGAAATTGAGCAAGTGTGTTGTGTTGTGTCACACCAAGTGAAGGTTGGACCAACAAGATATGAGTTCCCTTCGTGTGAAAGCCTTCATAGAAAGGCATATTGCTTGAAGAGTATTGCCTCGGAGGTACGAGATAACTTTTGAAGAGTTGCACAAAAGATCGAAAATCATGAGAATTGTAAGTCCAACCATGACGCTAGTGTGCGTACGACGAATTTCCCGCTACACACTAAGTATGGCCGAGACATTATGGCTTGCACATATCTTTTATTTTGAAACCGGAATCCGCTTTCATAAGTATTTTGATCAGTCAAATCAAGGAGCATCCTGAAAACCTCGATTTGGTAGAGAAGTGAAAATGAATTATTATTTTTCTCACTGAGGTCCAGAAAGTACATACTTCCCATGCGGTCGTCATTTCTTCATCAAAATGATTCCATCTAGAAGGCGTACAAGGTGTTCTGATTGCAAAGTCAAACCCTCTATCCCCCCTGAGATAACCATTTATTTAGTCATTAAAACAAAAAAACTAATCAGAGAAGCTACAGTATTTCTGAATGCTTTACTTACATTTTTACTAGGGAGATCCTCGTCCCTTCAAGCTTCTTCCTGAAATATACATTAATTTATAATCATATAATAGCTCACCAAGATAAATATCAAATTCCACGGAAACTATATTTAATCCAATAGTCATACTTACCCTTCAAATGCAGTACTGTCACACCAAGTGGCTAGCCAAAAATCTTCACCAACAACTTGATAAAGGTCCGACCACGAATTTGCTTGCAAGATCTGCATGTTTGTATTACATTGGCAATTTTCTTACAGCATTCACATGAAATTCAAATTAATGAAATCAAGGAAATATTCATCATCAAAATAAGTTAGAATGTTTCAGCACAGTTATTTATTCGCCTATCTAATGCCAAAAAAGGTAAGAATTAACGCCACTTTGTTAAAACGGAGAAAAAAAGAAATTTCTGAAGCAGCAGCATGATTTACAGTTCTGGGGGTGATCCAATTTCCCATGCACAAGTAAGATTTCTACAAGAAAACCCCCATTATTTTGGCTAATTCATTCACATGAAAATGTGACAATTCCTCTCGTGATGCCACCCGAGTAGTTACAATGCTCTTTAAAGAAAAGGATGAGACAGCTAGAGCTATATTGGAAACAAGATAGGCTAAAAATTCAAAAAAAAAAAAAAAAACCTACATGCGGATGGAGTTATAGTATTCATAGTTCTAGTTCCAGTCCTAGTAGACAATAAGAAAATAATTTATGAAATCCTAAGAATAAGTATCTTGCATACATTTTGCATCTATAATCTATAACTACATAATGCCATCTCCACTGAGCATGTAGTAAAATTGATTACTAGGGAAAACTCAACTAACTCAATCTAAACTTGCTGCAGTTCGCCATGTAGGTAGTAAAAAAACCATAAACCAAACCTTATAAACCGAGCACTAATTGTATAATTATCTGATGTTGACTACCTGACCTCTTTGGCTATCTGCATTAATTTTCAAGAAATTGTCCCTCATTTCTTATCAATTGGTGTCCCCTCTACAACATTTTGAAAATTTCAGATTTCCTCGTCACTTAGAACCATCTATCCGTGTGTGAATTCAATCAGATGCATTTTGCACTTCACTTGTTCTCATTTATGAGGATATACTCTTGGCATAAACATTGTTAACAGGGAAATAGATCTATACTACACAATACTTTCCCTAATTAATTATGCATATGTGCCACAATTCTCACAATTTCAATGTGATGATGTGTCTGGATGTCTTAGTCCTTGTGTTTATGAGAGAGAAAAATATGATAGCTATAGAAGTTTGCAACAATCTCAAATTGGTGGGGATCGTGGGAGTAAATCAATGCACAATAACTACAGAAGTACGCACTTCTTGTACTTTCTCATCTTCAGATAGATCAATAATACCATCTGCCTTGCTGTAAACGTACTTTTTATCCGTCATGATGATCTTTGCAATATTTAAAGTTCTGCAACACATAAAGAAAATAGCTTATTTTCTTTCCAAGGTTATGTTCTAGAATGAATTAAAATAACATATCTTTCACCTTTCACAATATGGGAAGTATCGAATAACCTTTGCTTGTCCAAGAACCATTGGAGTATGAGAACCGAATCCTGAATTGAACTCTTCACTGGAAAGAAATAATATTGAAGTTAAATTTCGAAGCATGTAATGAGTGAGTCATGGCACTCATTCAAAATAGCAGATCAACATATTGTTTTTCATTCTTCCATCATTTTGTTCCTTTCGGATAATATAGAAAAGTTAAGAGAGAAGATGAGAAGAACATTTTATCCTTGACCAAAGGATTCCATGTATGGTCAAGACCAACGTTTGTAACTAGCACGACCTATGTGAAGTACATGATTTGTCCTTAAAATAACAATGCTACTTAACGACAGACAACCCAATCAGGGTATGGTAAAGGAACTAACAGAAGGATGGAATACCTTAACTTGTTAACCCAAAGAACTGGGTCACATGGTTCAGAAATCTGTCTCCATCTAACAGCCAGTGAATAAACATCTTTCCATGACATAGAGTGGCTGGTCGATCTATCATCAATGCTGCTATATGAAGTTGAGATGTCATATGAACTGCTTGTGCTACAACCAGAACCACCTCTGTTGTTGCTAGGCATGTTAATTCTTTCCTTTCTCTGGGTTCTTTTGCCATATTTTTGGGCGCTTTTGTTAGAATGTTTCCTTTCTGCTCGTGACGATCGCCATGCTTTTGAAACTTTCTGTGCAATTTCAATAGCAGCTAATCCCGCCATTCGATGCTGCACAGATAAAGAAATTGAAAAGCTTCTTAATAAAAGAACACTGAAGAAAGCAGAACAAATGAAAATAAACATGCTCTTGATTTTAATTCTAAAGGGCACGAAACAAAACTGTTAATTAAGCCCAATGATAATTTTGATGGCCCATTTCAGCAAAATAAAATCAGGGGAAATGATGGAAAAGACAAATTTGCTAATTTATTATTGTTCAATACAATCAGACAGATTTTTTTATTACATTTTTGTAGTCTATTTCATTCAATCAATACACAGATGCGCCGTCATTAAGATTAAATAACTACAAAAACTTAAAGCCTTAAAGTTACAAATCAAAAGAAATTAAAATTTAAAAGTTGAGATTGTTTAAGTAAGATATCATAAAAGCCTAAGTTGGATAAGCTCCTGTATATTAGAAAACTGTAGTTACCAATCAAAAGAAATAAAATTAGGATTCATTTAAATAAGATATCAGAAAAGCCCTAGTTAGACAAACTCACATGCAAGGAATATGATGAGATAAAAGTAAGAAATTAGAAAACCCAAACTAAAGACACGACAAATGGATATACACTGTTGAATTAGAACCCCTATAGAAAACCCAAACTAAAAACATAAGCATTTAATAACACTATAGAATAAGAATCCCGACGCAATACACAAGACATACTTGGGTTTCAATCCTGAATCACTATCACCATAAAATTGGGTTTAAAAGAAGGTAGAAAGAGCTACAGTGATGGAGATGTGGAACATAAGCTGCTGATGTAGAAGAATAATGTCTCCAATGTGAGTTTCAGATTGACTAAGAAGTTTGCTTGCAATGTATATGGCTTTCCCCTTTATTTTCTTCAAAAAAGTTTTCACATTCTTTATTATCTACATGGACTATAAATGCCTCCAAAGTTTTCATGAAAACTGGTGCTTCTCACGAAATTTGTCGGATAATGCAGTCTTTTTTACGAAATCCTCAAAACAAGGCAAAACTTCATTCATATTTGTCGGATAATGAACCTTGATTAGGCCAAGCCATTGGTATAGCAAGAATAGATTATGCACAGAAGGAGCACCAAGAATAAACAAAAGTTATCTTCCAGAACGATTATAGCAAGAAAATCACCTGTCGTCTGTTGGGTAAAAAGCCAGGACAATCATATTGAATTTTTTTGCCAATGAAATCAGCAGCCTGCAGTAAATCAGCCTTCTGTTTTGTAGAAGAAAATTCTTGCTTTCTAATTTTACCCTTTTTAAGAGATTCCCGCAAGGGAGGTTGCCTGTAGACCTTCTCACAAACATCCTTCGGGTGCAATCTTTTGCACCAGTACTCCTAAAGTTTTCATCAGGCGATAAAGTAATACAATTTTCAATCAATTAAATTGAGGAACACAAAAAATAAATAACTATCTCCAATCTACAATGTTATAACAATATTGTTTTTATTTAAGCCATGCAGATATAGTATACAGTCTCGCTGAACTGCTCATCTGAAGTCGTGGAAAATCAGACAGTAATATAGACTAATGTAAAATACTTTCAGATTTTTTCGAGTTAGTACGAGAGATCTTGATCTAAGAAACAGATTGTAGAAGCTAAAGATGGTCCGCTGGGCAATTCAAGTAATCAGGCTCTTTGAAGTTACTCATATAAGTGGATTGCTATTACATATGCTCACATTCATTTCCTAGACAAGGCTAAACCCCACAATATGCCCTTCTGTCCATCAGTGTGACAGTGTACAAATAAACCGTTAAGTGGATACATGTGCACATCACGTGATATTCTCCATAGACATCTGGGGAAGAAAATATGTCGAAAATATTGACTTTTCAAGATTATGATGGAAGTAATTATGGTGATATATATTATGAGTATTTATGTATTTATGATGTAATATAGTGATTTAGTATATATCTATTAAGTATATTATGTATTTATAAGGTAATATATTAATTTCATATATATCTCTTAAATATTTTCTAATATTTGATTTAGGGTATTATAAGGAAAATATTTCAGAGCCATTTAGAGCAGTCCCCGTGAACATAGTCAATTGCATTCTTTGTGTTTATTCCATTATCTTTTTCCCTTATGATATTCGATACTTATATTTAAAATTTTTATATGGTATCGGGTTAAAGATTTCTATCGAGTCGTAACCTATTTTTCATTTATCTACCTTTTTATCCGAAAAAAAATCCACTACAACCCTAGCTGAAAAAAAAAAGAGAAAAAACCACTGTCAATCCCTATATGTCTTGAAAAAAAATTGATCTTGATGCACTTTGTTCATTTTTTATTGTATTATGTATTTCTTTGTTGGTGTGTCCTATTGTCTTCCATATTCTTTGTCAATGAGTTCCATTGTGTCCTTATCTCTTTCTTGGTGGGTTTCACCGTGTCTCTTATGTTTTTGCTAGTGGGTTATATTGTGTTTCTATCTTTGATCCTTCGTGGGTATGTTGTCACTATATGATTTTGTTTATTCTATTGCATTTCATCTTTGTTTCTCTTCGTGTATATGTTTTCACTTTTGTAATAACTTTGTTGGTTCCACTATGTTCTATCTTTTATTTTCATTTTAAGGGTATGTTATCACTTTGTGAATTTGTTGGTTTCGATATGTTCCATTTTTATTTTTGAATCCCCTTGTTATAGGTAGTTTCAATGTTATTTGAAGTCCCTCGTTGTGGGTGGTTTCAATCTTATTGTTTCAGGATATCCGCGTCATGTTATATACGATCTTGAAGACGTTTCTCCCCAGTTTTACGAGTTCTCTTTATGATTTTAGGCGATTTATATTTATGACTGATTCTAGGCTTGGATTTGGACGTGAGACGAAGCTTTTATTGCAGTTTTGAAGATTTCTATTTGCAAATTAAGTGATATTGATTATACGCACTTGAACTTGAGGGGAAGGATTAACTTTCAAAGATTATGATAGAAGTTTTTATGGTGATATATATAAGGAGTTATTATATATTTATGAGATAATATATTGATTTCATATATCTGATAAATATGTCATTTTATCATTGTAATTATGAAGGAATAATATTTCAGAGTTTTTTAGATCTGTCCTCGTAAACGTAGGTAATTGCTGAACCATTTCTCTTTTTCTCTCATGATATTTCGGTCATTATATTTAAAATTTTCACATTTTTGAATATTGAAATTTGTCTTCATATCTTTGAATTGCCTGGATCGTGCATAATCGTAATTGAATGACGATTCGATGCCAATTCTAGTCAATTTTGAAGTGTTTTGACTCATTGTCTTTTCGACTCTCATGCTTGAATATTGAAGTTTCTCTTCATTTTTTGAATCGTTCATAATTGTATGATTCGTTGATTCAGTGAATTGAATCGGCAATTCGATGTCAAATCTGGTCAATTTTCGATTCACCCATTGATTCATGTCATTTAGAGAGTGTTACTCAAAAGACACGATTTTTCATTTTTTACAGGGGAAAGAAGTATCATAACAATTAATTAGGATCTTGATTACCAAGATTTCTAGGTTGAAAAAGGATTTATTTGTATACAAGTCATTTCAGATTAGGTAACAATGTATAAATAATACTTTGTTTGATTCAGATTGCTAATTGAAAATCCTGTTCAAAGGTTAGGAGCAACTGGAGCCACAGAGGTACTTTCTACAGGGATCTTGTACTGATAAAAACCTGTAAGATATGGTTATGACAAACTAAGCAGATTTCTAAATTATCTTGCAGGTAAAGAGACATCCTTTCTTTAAGGATATTAACTGGGACACACTTGCCAGGCAGAAGGTCATTTTATTTGCACTGTATGTAATTAATTATCTTAAGTAGCTATTATAAATTTACAGAAGAAGTCTTTTGTCCGTTGCAGGCAACGTTCATTCCATCAGTAGAAGAGCATGACACGAGTTATTTCATGTGCCGGTACATATGGAATGAAGATGATGAACATGTTCAAAGATGCAGCGAATTTGATGAAATGACTGAGACAGACAGTGTATCATGCAGCAGTGGTTCATTTAGCAACCTACATGATGAAGATGTATGCTGTACATTTTATGCTACAATCTCTGGTTTCTTATTCATTTAACTTTCTGGATGGATCAGACCTTAGCTTATCTTCATGCGTAGAGGCCTAGATCCCTTGTGCAGTTTGAAACAAGCAGTTTCCATGGGAATTTTTTATTGCCAAGTAGAACATCTGAATTTGGTTAAAGATCTGTGATGCAATACAGTTTCAAATCACTTATTTAGATAACCCTTTGATAGTCGTTTTATATGGGTACAATAAGTAGGATTGTCTGACAAGGATATATCTGAATATACTTTGAGAAATATATCTATGTTAAGATTATACGTACACCTGATCATTCCTTCAATGAATCAGGTTGATGAGTTTGGTAGTTTGGCTGATTTCAATGATCCGAATCTCACTGTAAAGTATTCGTTCAGTAACTTCTCGTTCAAGGTATGATCTACTACACTTCGAATTCTCCTTAGCTGTTGGAAATTTTTACTTGAGGGCTTTTATGAAATTTTGGATGCCTAGCATTCTATTTTCAGAATACTCATAATTTCATTTTTTTTTTCTGAATTGCAAAAGTAAATAATTTCATGTGCTTACTTTGCTATTTGTTGTAGTTCAGCTTTTGTACATCTTCCACTGCAATTAGGACTCTCTGCTTTCCTTAGTGGTATACAATGGAAAAATTAGACAAAGTATTGAAGGTGTCGATACAATAGGATATTGAACTTTATTTTTGGATATATTGTTTTCTCAGAACTTGTCTCAGCTGGCGTCAATGAACTATGATGTGGTTGTAAGAAGTGCAAAGGATTTACCAGAAGCTTCTGAACCATCTGTTTCGTCATAAATCGTGTGGTTTATGTGGCAGATAGCTATCAATAGGGAATGTAGAGAGAGACCTCTGAAAAAGCTGCAAGCTGAGAATCCAGGAACCTATTCTGGCTTGCCAAGCTGTAGTTCTTGATAGCTTTTTTATATACTTCAACTTCTCCAAAGGAAGTGGATGACAGTCAAAGAAGGATCCTTAGCTCTACAGGGATTGATGGGCGGTAATACAGATGTTCTAGGTTTGGCATCTTAAAAATCGAAAAGAACGCATGCGTGATTGTCAGCTAGGAGGCTATGATGATTTCTGATGTGTGGTATATGTTTAGTCCTTGACAGAGCAAAGTCATATGATTTTCTTGTTCCCTCAGATAATTAGGGAAGTGCTGTCTGAAATTATTGAATGCTTACATTTTAGATTTCTGTCATTAGTTGATCAATATTTTGTATGAAGGTGACAGTTTGCAGTCACTCTTCTCTTAATTGCATGCTTTTTAGGTTTTAATCAACTTGACCCAGTCATTTAGGCCACTCCACGCACCCTTGTTTAACTCTACTCTTCAGCTGAAAACAATGTAAATAAGTATAAAATGGAAATAAGTAACTCTACTCTTCTTGAATATTGTATCCAATTTATACCATGGCTAAGATGGTTAGACCATTTGTAAAGGATTTTCAATTGGGACAGATCATCACATCAATCCCGTCAAAAAGTCTTCATTTTCAATTTATTTAAAAATGACATTTATCAATATTATTAACTTATTTGTGATTTTCCAAAATGAATTAAAAAAAAATTGTCATTTACCTGCAATATATTATAATTTTTAATTTATTTAAAAATTACATGTATCAAATATTATTAACTTATTTATTAGCAAAAAATTTAATTCAAACTGAACTTTCACTAAACCAAATTTGAATAACTTTTTGGTGGCTTAACTCATAAATATGAGCATAGCATATCAGCAAGAAGAGAGAGAAGCAAATTACTGGACTTGTCTAAGCTTTTCATCGCCACTATATATATCTCTTAGTCCAAATTAGCGACTCTCGCTGAAGTTCTAATATCAAAAATCATACACTAATACAACTATTCTCCAATTGTCATGTTTCCGTATGAAATCTGAAACGTTATTTTAGAATTAGTAGAC
>JAYMTC010000270.1:0-13113 GCA_036897605.1 Melianthus villosus
GGGTAATAAGGATACCCATATGGAACTTCATCAAAAGTCCAAATAGCCAGAAATTTTGATTTTAATTAATCTTGCAGGGTTAATATGAATGGGTACAGAAAGGAGAATGTGTTAGACTCCCTGATCCACTCAAGTATAAATTTTGCCACCAGTCGTTTCGCTTATTGAATACATTTTATCACTAGTTTGTTTATAAGATTTTTAAATGCATGACTATGCAACAGACAAAGCTCTTGATTTTATCTTAGCATGTGAAGTGATAAAAAAATCACTCAAGTTCGTTTTTATTTACTCATGTGAAGTGATCTGTCTAATTTAAGTGGTCATCTTAGGCCATCATAAGCATCAATGAGTTCATGCATTCTATCTTGGGCTTGGAATCTAAATATGCATAGGCTTTTATTGGGTTCATGTTTACTAATCCTAGGGTGGCTCACACAAACATGCTTATGGGATTTTATACTATAAAGCATTTAAATATTTATTATATAAAGTTACAAAAATAAACCGATAGAACAATCTGTATCCAATGAAAGAAAAACAATGGCCGACAGAACAATCGACAACCAAATAACAAAATAATAAACCCTAACTACATTTAGATCTTCCTGGCCTATCTCTATCATGATGGTTCCCCCATATCATGGAATCCTTCCCTTGCATACTCAACAAACACATTAGAAAAACAAAGAAATCATAGACATAAGTGAGCAAGTGAATGATCAATATTATAAAATAAGAACTAAATGTTAATCAAATTCCAACATGGTAGTGGTACTTTGTGAGTAACAAATAACTAATCATAACTCATATTCAGGCTCTGTAAAAATTCGCGGGCCAAGTTTAAACAATTATTTAAATTTTCCAAAATAAATCGTTAAACTTGAGCAGGCAGATTTAGGTGTCTGAGTTCTAAAAATCATAATTAAATGTTTAAATATCATATATGTGCAAAACAAAATCCCACGGCTTGGAAAGACATTTATATTTTCAAGAAAAATACTAAACAAATCATTAAACTAGGTTAACATGCATGCCATAACGTTTTGCCATCGACTACATTAATCTGTTTGATTCGCGCCGCCTGAATATCAGTCATGTATAACTACTCAAAATATTATCTAGAACTCAGAGGAAAATTACAAATAAAATTCTAAAGTGAAGATGAAAATCTAAGGAACAAAAGTTCTCTTGAGACTAAAATCCTAATCGGCCGTATCAAGGCTCTAATAAGTCAGTCAAATAAACAACTCAAATTCAGACTCCTTTGCATCATTTTTTATAAAAATCATCCACAGATCATAGAACATCATAATTAAATGAAACTAATGCGAAAATAAAGGTGTTTTCGAATAAGGGCAGATGCAAATGTGAATATTCATAAGGTACTTATGTCTCATGTTTGGAGGCTCGAAAACCGATCAAACTTGAGTGAATCATCTTGGAATTTTTACAGATGATAACTATGATAAAGGTTTAGCCACATAAAAATCGTACACTAAAACGGAACATAAAATAATAAAACAATAAAACTAATGAAAAACGACGATTGGTTCTCTCAAATCCTTGCTTGAACTTGATAAAAGAAAAATATACCTTTAATCTTAACTGAATAAGAGGCAAGATCACTCAAGATACTAAAAATTTCTCACAAATCTTTCATTGCTTTTCTCTTTTTTTTTTCTGTCTGATCTTTTGATCATTTTCTCTCTCTTTTTTGGAATGCTCTAGGTTTTTCTGAATGAATTTCTCAATGGTTAAAGCATTTATTTATAGGAGTTTGAGGACGAAACTTTTCTTGTGGATTGATACAAAAATTAATTTCGAATATATAAGAAATGTTTACTTGGTACCGACTAGGGCAAGGTTGGTACCAACTTTGTGTCCTCTGTACCGACCTGGCTTTGGTCGGTACAAATACCAAAATAAGGATTTTGATTAAAAGTGTTTTTTCTAGATAAACTTATTAGGAACCAAGTATGTCTCCCATTTTTTTTAGAAATAAAGTGCATTTTTCGGTATTCGGACCATGGACCTCCCTTAACTCAAGCCTTAAACCATTATGCTGCTATAGCAATTCAAGTATTCATATCCTCTTGAAAGCTTTTCTTTAAACAATCAAACTCTCATTCATCGAAGATTATAATTTCCTTTCTTTCTTATCAATCAACCCGGTTTTTTCTATCATTGGGAACCGGTAACGTCGTCTATCAGGTGGCACAGAATCATGTGTCTACAGTTGCCCCTCTTTGACTACATCTACATGAAGTGACTGTTAGTCAAAGTTTGTTTATAGGCATCTAATTTTGTGCACCGACTTAAGTTACTGAAAAATGTAAAACGCAAATGCAACACAAAACATAACATGATCGAGCTTTTAGTAAAATCTTCATACGTATTCCAAAGGAAATCACACAATCCGTAGTTCTCTATGCTGGGGACAACATAGACACATAATGCAATGCAAATAGTATAGAGATACTACCTTCATTCTTTTGTTGATTGGAAAGTTTTGGAGCATATAATTCAACTCTTCTTTCTTCTGGTGGTCCGAGTAAAGATTCTCTTGATCTTTATTTGGGTGAAGATTTTATTGGTCTTCACTTTCTGTCGAGTAAATAGTTTCTTGGTCTTTATTCGGTTGAAGATTTTCTTGGTCTTCACTTTATATCGAGTAAAGATTTTCGTTGTCTTTATTCATGTGACGATTTTCTTGGTCTTCACTTTCTGTCGAGTAAATATTTTCTTGGTCTTTATTCAGGTGAAGATTTTCTTGGTCTTCACTTTCTGTCAAGTAAATATTTTTGGTCTTTATTCTGGTGAAGATTTTATTGGTCTTCACTTTCTGTTGAGTAAATATTTTCTTGGTTTTTATTTGGTTGAATATTTTCTTAACCTTCACTTTTTATCGAGTAAAGATTTTCTTGGTCTTTATTCGGTTGAAGATTTTCTTGGTCTTCAATTTCTGTCGAGTAAAGATTCTCTTGGTCTTTATTCGGGTGAATATTTTCTTGATATTCACTTGGGCGAAGATTTTCTTAGTCTTCACTTTTTGGTTCGAACTTTGTCCGATTGGTGTTTTGGTCCTGATGCTAAAAAGATTTGCTGCTTTTCATGCACTTCGAGCTAGACTGTGGTTGACGTTTCTGCCTCTATATTAAAAAGATCCACCGCTTTATTCTATACTTTGGACTACGTTGGGGTTGCGTTTTTGCTTCCATGTTAGAAACATCCACCACTTTTTTCTACGCAGGCTTGCTTTCAAGATAAAGATACAATGCAATTATTTGAAACTTTCTGCCGAGTAAAGATTTTCTTGGTCTTCACTTTTTCATTCGATCTTTGTTCGAGTAGTGTTTTTGTCTTGACGTTTCTGCCTCTGTATTACAAAGATCCACCACTTTTTTTCTATACTTTAGACTATATTGGGGTTGCGTTTCAACTTCCATTTTAAAAAAATGATCTACCGCTTTTTTCTACACTTCAGGCTACGCGTTCAAAATAAAAATACAACTTCTTTATTTGAAACTTTCGGGCGATTCAGCTTATGAATCTTTCTTTTGTTTGCATAAATTATTTTCAATTGTGATTTTTGGCACTTAAATTTTCTCTAACCTGCATGATCAATTAAGATATCTATAATATTTAAGAGTTTAGGAAAGGGCTTGTGTCCTTTTCCTTTTGGGACGAAATGTCAGTGCCCTTCGGATGTAATTGTCCGCGTGATAGTTGGTATGGACCAGATGTTGGTTGATACAGAGTGTGCTTGGTCGGTACAAAGCATGCCTTGATCTGTGCATTTTAAACTTCAATGATTCAAATTCCGTTTTGGCCCGAATATAGTTACTCGGTACGGATTCTGATTGGTCTGGACAGAGTTAGTAAAGTCAGGACCGATCTACGTCTGAGTGCATTCTTACGTGATGAAATTCAACAGTCGTATCAGATGTGGCTCTTGGTCTCCTCAGTACGGACCTTATTTGGTCTGGACCGACCATCTCTGGTCTGTACTGAGATTTTTCGAGACAGATTTTATAAATAGTCATTTCGAGCCATTTTTTTGTATGCTTTTCTGCATTCTTTTTGTGTTTTGTACCAACAGAACTTTACCTCTTCCAATCTTTGGTTTCTTCCAATAATGGCTCATTCGGGAACTTCAGCTGCTCATTTTTCTGGGGTACGGTCTTCTGACGCCCAAACTCTTGAGGTCAATCATTCCCAACTCCCCGTTTTTCCCTGTCACCCGATTATGACTTCGTCACACAAGACTCCCAAATATTCGACGAAGCAGACTATCTTTGAGGATCGCCTGGACCCTTTAGTATTGACATCGAGGGGTGACATCGTCTCAACCTTATCCTGGTAAGTCTTTTCATCTTCTCTTTAAGCTTAAACCATAATCAATAATAGGATTACATGATCCCCTTAGAATAGTTAGGTGGATTAGACCATGTTGGATCTTTACTTTACTGCGCCTGAAATATGGTGAGATTATGAGGTCGTAGTCTAGACTAACTTTACTAATTCCTTTAAGAAAAATATGACTGTATGTTTTCCTCTTTGGGCTTAGTTCGAATGAACTCCGAACAATAGGTAGAACCTGATATACTTTAAGAGGGACCCGAATCTGAATCTATATTCGTTACTTTAATAAAAATATTAAGACGGTATGCATACCCGTGCTGTCAGCGGTTGTGATAATGCTACCCATGTTTTCAAGCTTCTTAGCAAGCTGAGTGTCGGCGCTCTGGTTCTAGTTCAGGCGGCTGGTTTCGACGGCTTTCTATCTCTGATGGTCGGGAGTGCAAACAGGCGAGACCTCATTGAGGCCTTGTCTGAGCGCTGGTTTGAGTCTACCCACTCCTTCCATTTTTTGGACATTGAGCTGCCTTTGCCGATCGCGGATGTCGTGGCTATTACCAGCTTACCTTGTGGAGACTAGGATTTGGTGTGTGATTCCCACATGCACCAGCAACCCGAATATGTGGCTGAATTCTTTGATATTGGAGAGGTTCCCCGCTTCATTTCTATTAATTATCCTGATGTGAAAATTAAGGATTTGGCGGATAATTTCATTGCTCTAGCTGATACCCGTGGCTACCTGGCCGTTCTGTTGGGTTCTACTCTTTCTGCAAATTCCACGCAGACGAGGACTACTCTTTATTGGTTTCCGTCCATCATGGACATCCGCAAGGTCTACGAGTATGATTGGGCTACTATATTGGTTGCCTTTATGCACCAGAGCATGAACGTTGTGTCCCACGGCCAAAAGAACATTACATGCCTTCGGAATATGTGAGAGGTGTGATGTCCGCAACAATACAATTGGCCACAGTCGAGGTCGTAAATGTTCTGATTAGCGCACATCACGAACCGCTCTAGTTCTACATCATCTATCCAGACCTCTCAAGTGCCGCTTAAAATGCCTCGGTCGGATCCGAATAAAATCGGTAGGAACTCACCCTAGGGGTGAATATGTCCGAATCGCCACCTCATTTATTTTGAAAGGGTAATAAGGAAAACCCACAAAGGACTTCAACAGAAGTCCAAATAGCCAAAGATTCTGATTTTAGTTAATTTTGCAGAGTTCGGAGGAATGGGTACAGAAAGGGGAAGTTGTTAGGCACCCCGATTAGCCCAAGTATAAATTTGGCCTCCACTCGGTTTACTTCGTGAATATGTTTGATCATTAGTTTGTTTATAATATATCTAAATGCATGACAATGCAGCAATGAAGGCCCTTGATTTAGGTGAACATGTGAGGTGATAAAGCAATCACTCAAGTCCAATTTTAGTTAGGTTGTGAGGTGATCTATCTACCTTAGGTGGTCATCTTGGGGCATCTTAAGCGTCTAAGGGTTCATGCGTACTATCTCGGGCTTGGTACCTAGTCATGCATAGGCCTTCTCATGGGGTTCATGCTTCTCTATTCATAGGCTCGGCTCACATAAGCATGCATAGGATTCTCTTGAGCAATTAAATATTTACTACTTAATGTAATAAATGACCGACATAATAATCGGTAACCAAAAGAAATTGAAAGGATCAACAACCGACAGAACAATCGGCACCCAAAAATATTAACTGAATAATAAAACCTAAGGGGGACTAGGTTCTTCCCGACCTATCTCCATCACAGTAGTTCCCTTACACCATAGAATCCATCATTTGCACTCTCAGTACAAACGTTAATAACACAAGATATTTGTAATAACAGTAAAGATGCAGATTCAAGACTCTAGGCGAACTTAAGTAAATACTCAATAAATTCCAGCAAGACATAGGCAATTGATAATCATCATTTGTCTTGTCAAATCAAGTATTCAGGTTCTGTAAAAATTCAGATACTCTATTTAATCAATTATCTACCAATGTCCTTTTAAGGCCACTAACGACTATATAATGGTCAAATAAATTTATCAAATTCGGACAGTCATATTGGGATATCTGGTTTTAAAAAATCATAACTATTAATTTAAAAACCATTCAGACCTGAAACCAAATTGAAAACATTTGTAAAACATGCTAATTTCAGAGAAAAATAAGATAAAAAGTCTAGATAAAAATTATCCATTCATGACAAACCATTTATCTCAGCCTATCCCAATATGCTGTTCTGTTGGTAAACATTATCTCACGATTTAAGGAAGAATTAACTTCTTAAGCAAAAAAATCAATTCTGACTCTATGAGGCCTTAAATAAATCAACAAAAGAAACCAATCTGTTTTGAACAGTTTTACAGTACTTTCTTGTGAAAATCGCAGGAGGCTAAAAACAACTTGGATTCGGATGAATTTTATATGTTTGGAAAGATAAATCATTCAGCTTTCCTCAAAAATTGGGCGTACACTAAAAGAAGTTTTCTTTGAAAAGTTATGGCCTTCGTAACATGGTGCAGATGCATGTGTGCAATATCAGACATTATTTAGACTCCATGTTTGGAGACTCGGTTGACCTATCAAATATGGATGAATCATCTTTAAATTTTTTATAAAGGGTAGCCTAGAACAAGGGCTATACACTGTATATTTTTTGTGATTTTATGAGTTGTAATGTATTTTATAAAAATTCGGCCAAGAATATAAGAAAACAACAAGAAAATAAAGAAAACAAGTAAATCAATGAATTGTGATGAGTTGATCATCCAATCCACTTAGTTACGACCTGCTTTTAAAAATCAAAAGTGTATACTTCCTATATTGGATGATTAAAGCAGAGAACACTTCGAATATTTATAATTCTCTACTAACTATAATCTCTCTCTTTCGCTAAACTCAATTTTCTTTCTCTCTAATTGTTTCTCAACAATTTTCATATGTTTTTTTGAAGGTAATTCTCAACCTAATTTCGAATGCCTTTAACCTAATGGAAGAAGTTATATTTATAGAAAAATTGTCTTAAATTTTAACCGTTGGATTTGAACCAATGGTCAAAATTAATGCTTATCTCAAGTTCATAAAATTAATGTTTATCTCAAGTTCATCCAAAAATAGCCCATATCCTTTTTTTAGGCAAAACAAAATAAGTAAAAATAATAAAGGTTCCCACTGAGATTCAAACCATGGACTTCTAACAACTAAGAAACACTACCATAACAATTTTTCAAATGCTTTTCCCTCTCAAATAATTATATTTTGTCATTAATTCATCCAATATTTGAGGTTTACTAATTTTCTTTTTAAACCAAATTCGTAAATTCTCATCATCAAGGACCGGTGACGTTGTTTACCAGGTGGCAATGAATCAGGTATCTATAATTGCCCCTCATTGACTATCGCTACATAACGTGAGTGTTAGTCAAAGCCCCGTAGACACAGAATTTGGTGCACCTGACTATTATGTCACCTAAAAAAACTCAAGTAATATAAAAGGTGGTCGAGCTTTATTGAAAGCTTCCTATGTACTCTGGATGAGATCAGACCACTCGTAGTTCCATGCACGGGGCAACATAAATAAAAAAATTAGTGCAAGTATCCAAGAAATACCTTCCATTTTTCTATTGTTGTACGTGCTCCTAGTCTGTTCCTGCTATCCTGCATTTAGAGATCAACATTTTAAGTCATATCGATCTGAAAATTACTCGTAATCCCCCTCTTCGAGATGAGTTGTCGAACTTGTGGTACTTCGTAGGAGTAAGAGCTTCAATATTTACTTCCTGGAACTTTTCTTCGGAGTAAGGGCTTCCATCCTTACTCTTCAAATTTTTACGAAGGTAAGGGCTTCCATCCCTGACTTATCTGGTTTTTTCTTCAGAGTAAGAGCACACATCGTTACTCTTCAGATTTTCTTAGGAGTGAGAGCACACGTCATCACTCTTCAGATTTTCTATGAAGGTAAGGGCTTTCATCCCTACCTTAACTGAGTTTTTCTTCAAAGTAAGAAATTACATCGGTACTCTTAAGATTTTCTTAGGAGTGAAAGCACACATCGGCACTCTTCAGATTTTTGCAAAGGTAAGGGCTTTCGTCCATGCCTTAACTGGGTTTTTCTTCAGCGTAAGAGCTTACATCATTACTCTTCGGACTTTCTTAGTCGTGAGACCACAAATAGTCACTCTTCATATTTTTGCGAAGGTAAGGGCTTACGTCCTTTCCTTAACTGGGTTTTTCTTCAGAGTAAGAGCGTACATCATTACTCTTCGAACTTTCTTAGGAGTGAGAGCACACATTGTCACTCTTCAAATATTTGTGAAGGTAAGGGCTTTCGTCCTTGCCTTAAGTGGGTTTTTTTCAGAGTAAGAGCTTACATTGTTACTCTTCGGATTTTCTTAGCAGTGAAGGCACACATCGTCACTATTCATATTTTTGTGAATGTAAGGACTTATGTCCCTACCTTAACTGAGTTTTTCTTCAGGGTAAGAGCTTACATCGTTACTCTTCATATTTTCATAGGAGTGAGAGTACTCATAGTCACTTTTTAGATTTTCTGGAAGGTAAGGGCTTCTGTCCCTTCCTTAATTGGGTTTTTCTTCAAATGAAGAGATTACATCGTTACTCTTTGAATTTTTTTAGGAGTGATAGCACACATTGTCACTCTTAGATTTTGGCGAAGTTAAGGGCTTCAGTCCCTGCCTTGCTGGGTTTTTCTTCAGAGTAAGAGCTTACATCGTTATTCTTCGGACATTCTTAGGAGGGAGAGCACACATCGTCACTCTTCAAATTTTTGCGAAGGTAAGGGCTTCTGCCACTTCTTTAACAAGATTTTTCTTAAGAGTACGAGCTCACATTGTTACTCTTCGAATTTTCTTAAGAGTGAGAGCACACGTCACCACTCTTCAGATTTTTGCGAAGGTAAGAGCTTCCGTCCCTGCCTTAACTGGGTTTTTCTTCAGAGAAAGAGCTTACTTCGTTACTCTTCGGACTTTCTTAGAAGTGAGAGCACACATCATCACTCATCAGATTTTTGCGAAGATAAGGACTTTCCTCCCTTCCTTAACAAGTTTTTTCTTCAGAGTAAGAGCTTACATCGTTACTCTTTGGATTTTGATTGGAATGAGAACACACTTCGTATCTATTCAGATTTTTGCAATGGTAAGGGATTTTGTCCTTTCCTAAACTGGGTTTTTCTTCAGAGTAAGAGCTCACATCGTTCTCTTCGGACTTTCATAGGAGTGAGAGCACACATCGTCACTCTTGATATTTTTGTGAAGGTAAGGACTTCCGTCCCTTCCTAAACTGGGTTTTCTTCAGAGTAAGAGCTCGCACCATTACTCTTCGGATTTTCTTAGGAGTGAGAGCATACATCATCACTGTTTAGATTTCCTCTTGAAGGTCAGGGCTTCCGTTCCTTCCTTAACTGGGTTTTTCTTCAGAGTAGGAGCTTACATCGTTACTCTCCAGACTTTCTTAGGAGTGAGAGCTCACATCGTCACTCTTCAGATTTTTTCGAAGGTATGGCTTCCATCCCTGACTTAGTTGGGTTTTTCTTAAGATTAAGAGCATACATCGTTACACTTCAGACTTTCCTAGGAGTGAGAGCACACATCATCAATCTTCACATTTTCTGTGAAGGTAAGGGCTTCCGTCCCTGCCTTAAATGGGTTTTCTTTAGAGTAAAAGCTTACATTGTTACTCTTCGGATTTTCATAGGAGTGAGAGCACAGTCATAGCACTTCAGAGTTTTTGGAAATTTAGGGCTTCCGTCCCTTCCTTAAAGGGGGTTTTCTTTATAGTAGGAGCTTAAATCGTTACTCTTCGAATTTTATTAGGAGTGAGAGCCCACATCATCACTTTTCAGATTTTTTCGAAGTTAAGGGCTTCCGTCCCTGCTTTAACTGGGTTTTTCTTCAGAGTAAGAGCTCATATCGTTACTCTTAGGAGTGAGAGCACACATCGGTACTCTTTAAATTTTTGCGGAGGTAAGGGCTTCTGTCACTTACTCAATTGGATTTTTTTAAGAGTAAAAGCTCACATCGTTACTCTCAAATTTTCTCAGGAGTGAGAGCACACATCGCCACAATTTATATTTTTGCGAAGGTAAGAGCTTTCGTCCATGCCTTAATTGGGTTTTTCTTCATAGTAAGAGCTTACATCATTATTTTAAGATTTTCATAGGAGTGAGAACATACATCGTCACTCTTAAGAGTTTTACGATGGTAACGGCTTTCGTCCCAGCCTCAACAGGGATTCTCTTCAGAGTAAAAGCTCATATCGTTACTCTTACGATTTCTTAAAAGTAAAAGTACACATCGTCACTCTTTAGATTTTTGCCAAGGTAAGGACTTCCGTCACTTCCTTAACTGGGTTTTTCTTCAGAGTAAGAGCTTACATCATTACTCTTCATATTTTCATAGGAGTGAGAACACACATCGTCACTCTTCAGAGTTTTGCCAAGGTTAGGGCTTTCCTCGCCGACTTTACCGGGTTTTCTTCAGAGTAAGAGCTCACCTCGTTATACTTCTGATTTTCTTAGGAGTAAGAGCACAAATCATCATTCTTCATATTTCCTCCCTGCCTTAACGGCGTTTTTCTTTAGAATAATAGCTTAAATCGATACTCTTCAGATTTTCATAGGAGTGATAACACACATCGTCACTCTTCAGAGTTTTGCGATGGTAAGGGCTTCCGTCCCTGCCTTAACTGGGTTTTTCTTCAGAGTAAGATCTCACATCGTTACTCTTCGGACTTTCATAGGAGTAGGAGCACCTATCGTCACTCTTCAGATTTTTGCCAAGGTAAGGGCTTCAGTCCCTTCATAAACTAGGTTTTCTTCAGAGTAAGAGCTCACATCATTACTCTTTGATTTTTGTTAGGAGTGAGAGTACACATCATCACTCTTCAGATTTCCTGCGAAGGTAAGGGCTTCCGTCCCTACCGTAACTGGGTTTTTCTTTATACTAAGTGCTTACATCGTTACACTTCGGATTTTCTTAGGAGTGAGAGTACGCATCGTCACTCTTCAGATTTTTGTGTATGAAAGGGCTTTTTTCCCTGCCTTAACTAGGTTTTTCTTCAGTGTAAGAGTGTACATCGTTACTCTTCAGACTTTCTTAGGAGTGAGAGCACACATCGTCACTCTTAAGATTTTTGTGAAGGTAAGGGATTCTGTCCCTTCCTAAACTGGATTTTTCTTCACAGTAAGAGCTCAATCATTACACTTTGGATTTTCTTAGGAGTGAGAGCACATATCATCACTCTTCAGATTTTCTGCGAAGGTAAGGGCTTCACCGTCCGATCCTTAACAGGTTTTTCGTCAGAGTAATAGCTTAGATCGTTACTCTTCGGATTTTCTTAACAGTGAGGGCACACATCGTCTCTCTTCAGATTTTTGGCAAGGTAGGGGCTTCAGTCCCTCCCTAAACTGAGTTTTCTTTAGAGTAGGGGCTCACATCATTACTCTTTGGATTTTGTTAGGAGTGGGAGCACACATCATCACTCTTCAGATTTCCGGCGAAGGTAAGGTCTTCCGTCCCTACCTTAACTGGATTTTTCTTTCGACTAAGAGTTTCCATCATTACTCTTCGGGTTCTCTTAAGAGTGAGAGCACATATCGTCATTCTTCAGATTTTTGCGTATGTCAGGGCTTTCGTCCCTGCCTTAACTGGGTTTTTCTTTAGGGTAAGAGTTTACATTGTTACTCTTCGGACTTTCATAGGAGTGAGAGCACACATTGTCACTCTTCAGATTTTTGCGAATGTAAGGGATTATGTCCCTTCCTAGACTGGGTTTTCCTTCAGAGTAAGAGCTCACATCATTACTCTTCGGATTTTCTTAAGAGTGAGAGCACACATCATCACTCTTCTGATTTTCTGCAAAGTTAAGGGCTTCTGTCCCTTCCTTAACTGGAGTTTTCTTCATTGTAAAAGCTTACATCGTTACTCTTCGGATTTTCTTACGAGCGAGAGCACACATCTCCACTGTTCAAATTTTCTTTGAAGGTAAGGGCTTCCATCCCTGCCTTAACTTGTTTTTTCTTTAAAGTAAGAGCTTACATCGTTACTTTTCGGATTATCTTAGGAGTGAAGCACACATCGTCACTCTTCAAATTTTTGCGAATGTAAGGGCTTTTGTCCCTGCCTTAATTAGCGTTTTTTCAGAGTAATATCTTACAGCGTTACTCTTCGGATTACTTAGGAGTGAGAGCACACATCGTCACTCTTCAGATTTTTGCGAAGGTAAAGGCTTCTGTCCCTTCCTAAACTGGGATTTTCTTCAGAGTAAGAGCTCACATCGTTACTCTTCGAATTTTCTTAGGAGCGAGAGCACACATCATCACTCTTCAGATTTTCTGCGATGATAAGGGCTTCCATCCCTGCCTTAACGGCGTTTTTCTTCAGAGTAAGAGCTTAAATCGTTACTCTTCAGATTTTCATAGGAGTGATAATACACATCGTCACTCTTCAGAGTTTTGCGATGGTAAGGGCTTCCATCCTTACCTTAACTGGGTTTTTCTTCAGAGTAATAGCTTAGATCGTTACTCTTCAGATTTTCTTAGCAGTGAGAGCACACATCGTTACTTTTAAGATTTTTGAAAAGGTAAGGGCTTCAGTCCCTTCCTAAACTGATTTTTCTTTAGAGTAAGGGCTCACATCGTTACTCTTTGGATTTTGTTAGGAGTGGGAGCACACATCATCACTCTTCAGATTTCCTGCGAAGGTAAGGGCTTCCGTCCCC